>JAECUM010061262.1:0-31325 GCA_016617855.1 Megalonaias nervosa
ATATATATATATATATATATATATATGGGGAAATAAAATGTTATTGTACTTTTAAAAAAAGAATTAAAATGATAAATGTTCAGGTCTTGTCATCATGGCCTTGGCTTTTTAAAATATTCTGATCGTAATCCCCGTACGCATATATTTCATCGTTAGTGTTCTAAAGTTTCGGAAAAATTAAAAATGATGGATGGTCACATGTTAGAAGCTTCGGCCTTTTAAAAAATGAAAATATTATTATATTCGTACCTATATACCAGTCTTCCTTATTTTTATCTAAGAAAAAAAAAAAAAAAGATAAATTAAATCTGGTTAAACTCGTTTAAAGTTGATACAGCAGAGTATGTTGCCCAGGAATCGCGGTTTTTGCCCAATTTTATTTTAATGCCTAGACAGTACACAACGTTAGCATTATACAGGATATGATATTTGTTGTAAACATTCAAAGAAAACAATATGTATGGTAATATAAGTCTTCAATGCAGTGAAATTTCATGAAATAAAATTGCAATTTGGGTAGATTTTAATATAGTGAGTTTTTTCTTCCATGCATACAGTCAAGACACTTTCATGAATGAGATTTCATAATCCAAATTGACAATCACGTTGTTATTTTGACTTGATTTTGATTGGTTAGAATAGAAACTCAAATTCAAATATAATTCATTTAATTTTTATACCCAAGCCTATTTCTGAGTGAAATAATTTCCTTTTTCTATTTACAGAGCATCAGACATTAGAATGCTGATCCCTAGTAAGAACTATAGGAAACAGTTCTCATTCAAGTGCTACACTGAAATACAGATACCAAAATTTAATCGTTACACCAACTGCTCCGTCCGTCTTCATTTCCAAATGAAAGACCAAGACAATTGGACACAAAATCGTAAAATTGTATAGATCCATTGTGATGAACAAAAATAACAGAAGTAATGTTGAGATAAATCCAGTCAATTGTTTATAATCTATCAAAGTTCAAAATTATTATATATTCTCTGTATTGTGGTAAATGTGTTCAGACCTTGTCTCTCCATACTCCTCGAAAAAGCTAAACTTTATTATATAGTGCCATGATATCACTCGCACCTGGAATTAGTCGGTTACTCCGCTATTGGTCATATATGAAAAATAAGGTCATCTATGGGCGCCCGCACATAATGCAAGTGCCCTCCCCCTCCCCTCCCCCGATTTTACCTCTAAACATATTGTGGCCTACATCCGTAAAACGTAATAGCCAACCACTACATGTCCTCATTTCTTTAATCATCAATAGACGTCATGCTCTTACTAAATTACATCGATCTCAAACCTCTTGATGACAAAAGTTTTAAAATAACTTGAATAAATATCTGTAAGAATTCAAGATTATTATCGACGTTATTAAATTGAGTTACAGTTGACTTTATGATTCATAGTATTGATTATCGAACTATCATACAATTCCATTTTTAAAAAAAAATGAAAATGCTTGGTAATTGTTCATGTATAGTTAAGTGAAATGTATACCAATTTTATAATTCTGATTTAATGCCTTACGCCGTGCCTAATATAACTACATGTGTACGTTATGCTTGATAAAACTTAGTCGAATGAATTATTTTATTTCCTGTCATATTTGGCAGTATATAATAAGGGTGCTTCTGTGCCACACTGTGAAAGCAGCATTTATGTATACAATTTAGGTACATAAAGTTTAATTTGGATATGAGTTGGTACATCATTACTTGTATATTAATGCCACTTAATCATAACGACCATTTTACGTCATCCTCATGGGTGGCCTTAATAGAATGGTTTTGCTATACTTTCAGTACGTCAATTTACTGCATCAAACAAACTATTGATTTTCCATATTCAAACTGTTCAAATACAGACATGTTTTAGTTGCTAGAAAACAATTAACTGGAAAAAACTACTCATTGTTTTTGGGGACAGTTTGATCCGAAGGATATGTTAAGGGTTATTTTCGGATAGTACCTGTCTGTCTGGCTGAGACAATGGTGGGGTTGGGGTGTCGGTATTGGTGGAGAGGGTGGTAACAACATAGTCTTTTCTCTTTTGAAATACTATACGTGCGAATGAATACAATATTACTAATCACGAATTTGGTTTCTTTTATCCCATGAGTGAAGTTCTAGATAAATAAATGCATTACAATAAATACCACACATGAGTGCAGATACAAAGATATACATTAGTGTGAAGACACAGATCTCATCTTACTTTCAGAATTTGCACTGAGCAATGCACTCAAAGAATATTTTCCTACTTTGCCTCTTCATTATTGATGTATTATTGTAATGACTCGATTATTTTTATCCATCAGTGCATTTCAAATAAAGTTCGACTCTGCACGTATATATTTGTCTTGTTATCTTCTTTTACATAATGGAGCCTCTTCTCACTGTACGTTGTTTTTCCTTGGATTAATTCTGCTTATCATCTGATGAAATGTACGACCCTTTAGGGTGTACGTTGAATTAATTAATATATTTTTCGTCCAACACTTCCCTAGAAAGCCACAGGAAGAACAATGCCAAGAAGACCGACATCCAGCCAGCCGCAAGTAGAGGGTAGAGGGAACCCCGCGGAGTCCACATCGACAATTCTCCGGGTCCGACGCCTTGTCTGCATCCACCCAGCCATCCCTCCGCCTCCCTCCGCCTTCCAAATGTTCTTCTGTTGTATTGGGTCAAATATATGCCCGGTTGTCTATTTGCGTGGGCGATATTTATCCTATGTCCGAAAAAATGCGATTGTTACATTTCAGAATCGAATAATCCCGAGTTGTGAATGTTTCTATTAAGTAGTTTGCTTCTTTTCTTTCTTGTACTTTGCGTTCTTGTTATTTTTCGAAAAGGTATCAAAGAGGTTGGCTCAAGGTAGCGTCGTTAGTTCACTTCACCATTAGTATGCCTATCGAGTTTGCCTTTTCAGGGCTATAGAGTTTTCATCTAAAGAGGGCTTTTTGGGGTCAGAATGAAATCCCTATGCAATATTGTCGTTTGTGTGTGCTATAACTTTTTTCTTTTTAGGGGCGTTATTGTTTTCAAGTTTGTGCTACACTGTGTTGTTCTTGAGACATTGTGTTTTCCGTGAGTGCAGTGCTATGTGGCCCTAATTTTGCTAGGTGTATGCTATACTTATAGCATTTTGTCTGGGGTGGGTGGGTGGTGTTTACCTTTTCTCTAGATGTAGACTATACTTCTAGATTTTCTGGTTTGGGATTTGGGTTTGTTTCATTTGGGACGGGGATGAGAGAGGGGGCAATTTCATTTCTTTATTGTCCTAAGGAGGAATCTTGGTTCTTCATCTATATTGCTGTTATCTATTCTACTGGTTTTTCTTTCTTCTTTATTGCTGCCTTCTTTCGTCTTCTTTCCAGGTACTTTCTTCCTTTTCAATTCCAGGATCTTCTTTATGCTATGCCCTGGTGGTCTCTTGTCTTCTGCTTCTACCTTGCCTTTCATCGTTAATACTGCTCTTTTGCCCTCCGTGTGTGTCCCTGTTCCTGTGTTGTCATTCCCTGTTTTCAGTGCTGCCCTCACCTGATTACTCATTTGCTTTGTCACATTGTGACACAATTCTTTATACTACCTCACGCGTATTACTTTCCCAAATGTTTCAACAAGACCGCAGTAAGCGCATACTGCCACAAATAAGGCTTTTGAACAGAATCGAGGCCAAATTTGTCGTAATCTGATTGGTCCTCACTGTACTAACAGACTAGGCGGGATACAAAATCCTGTGCATGTATCTCTCCCAGTCAGTCTGATTTATGTAACATACAAAGTTAAATGTCTGACTCCAAGATACAATTCTCGTGTATAAAGGTGCATGTGGGAAAGCTGACCTAAATTAGATTAGTGTTCGGTCATTTCTACAAAATTAAAATCAGCTCAGAGATGTAAGAAAGATTTTGACCTTGTTAAACATTACGAGGGAGGATTGACTTAAGAGGTTTTTTTTGCCTGCCATTTAACAGGTAAGATACAGTCCTTTTGATTTATGATACTTTATTATATAATTGTATATTGACATTTCAAATATGTACCTCATACGTGGTATATTTGCAGGCTTTCTAGACACTTATGATCAGGTGACTTTTGTAGTACCACACCATCAATATCTTTGATTTGTTTCGTAAGAAAGAATCATACTAATTGGAATTAACTAGTTAATGGTTTACCAGATTCTAAAATAATTGGAAGATATTAGCTTGACAATACTTTTAGAGGCTGAAGTCATGGCATATGTAGTTTCTTAACATGATCATTCACGGTTGATTAGATAATAGTTTAATGTATAGTATTTTATTACAGAACATAGAATCAAAGTAAGATGTATTTTTGTTGTTTATACTGTTTACCGGGGCATAGTAAACCCACTTGTGTGTAAGTATTTTTTCCATGTGTCGAACTGTAATTATTTTCACTACGCCCTTTTAATAAGTATTGATTATTTTCTGATAACTTCTGTGTACTGATCGGCTATCTGTCTGATAACACATCTCTTACAGTACTAACTGGAGATTCATGCAGTTTTGTAGTTATTGTAACCACTAGGGCAGTGGAGTCCAATTTATTCTGGCTCGGGGCCAAAACAGATCAATTAGTTAAGGTTGCGGACCGTATGATCAAGAACAGTTGCTTATCACTTATTATGCATATTAAAATGCATATTTTCGAAAGGACTGCCTATATGGCTGCGGGCTGCATAAAGGACTGGTTCTCACGCAGCACATGGGCCGCGGGTAAAACAGGCCTGTGCTAGAGGGTTGTCATCTTTGGCTCCAGCACTCGGGGTCTTAGTCTTTAGGAGGGGTTAAAAGGTCAATTATGCAAAATTGCAATTTCAATTACATCCTCAAATATTCTTTTTAAAATCAAATTTCATATATGCAGCCATAACAGCTAGATGTCTCGTATATTTGCATGATCAAATCCATATCACTGTCTGAAGCGTGGTAGGGTATGGGAGGAGTATGGGCAGGGGAAGCAATATCAGTGAAAGTCGCGTAACTGTTTGATGGCGAGCAATCACAGTTGCTTTGTTTTGTTATTATTATTATTATTATTATTATTATTATAGATACAGAATAGAAGTTCGAAAAAGCTTATAACCAAGTGACCAAAAAGTGAATGAAAACTCGAAGAAAATGGATTTTCTAACCATTAGACAGTGCAAGTATCATTGTATTGGATGCAATTTCACAGCATCAAACGAAGAAGTTACGAATCACGAAAGCAGTGACCATAAACATCATTTGGAATTGATTGTGATATTCATGTTCAATTCTGATTTGAAAACATTGAAAACAAGCAATAGATTGCAAGAGCTTTCATCCGATCTACGATATCGAATGCAACAATTAGAAATAAGAAACAGATCCGTTACTGCGGTTATCGACGTGCTTCAGAGTAATATAGATGACATGAGAAGGACAATTCTCAACCAACAAGAAAACAACAGACTTCATACGGAGGAGATTCAAGAATTTAGACAAAACATTGTAAGAAATGGAAACAGTATTCAGTTTATGGCAAGACAGATGGAACAGGGCCATAAGAGAGAAGCTGTTATTATGGCTCGGCTGGAAGAGATGGAGGCTGCAGTAAGAGAAATAAGATTAACTGCCACTTTCGCCACTCCTATGGCCTCCCATTTGGAACTTGCTAACCATGGATCGTCCATTGCCGAGCTGAGTGTGGAAGTGAGCATAAGCGTTATTACCATCCACAGATATGAAGAAGAAAGACAACTGGCCATGGCTGATAGTCATTATGTCATTAACAGCAATCCGTTCTTTACTTCCAACGGATACAAAATGTGCTCCAGGATCTACCTGAATGGAGATGGAATAGGCACAGAAAGATGCATGACTGTGTTCTTTGTGATAATGAGAGGAGCGGATGATGCTTCATTGTCCTGGCCATTTGAAGGGACTGTTACGCTTCAGAGTTTCAACCAATTAACACACGACTATTTAGTGATAGACAGTTTTAGATCGGATCCAACCAGCCTGTCATTTCAAAAACCAACAACAAAGAAAAACATAGGTTATGGCTTTCTAAAGGCTGTTCCTCACAATGAACTTGAGCAGATGGTCTGGAATGACTTATTAGTTTTAAAACTGTCCGTCATCATATGAATATCAAATGGTACATACGAATACAATTCGATGACTTCTTGGTCCGTTGTTTATGGTATCGGAGAATATTTGTTTGTACTTTGAATTTTAAACTGTTCAATACCTTGAACAGGACACATTTTAAACAATCTCTCATTTCAAGATTATTTTATTTTCTATTATTATTCTCATGAATCATATAAAAAGATAGCTGAATATACTCAAAGCTGAAATGCATTTACAACCATCTGGCACAAAGCTAAAGGTGGGGGGAGGCGGTGAGAGGTAGATATATTAAAATATCCAAAGTAGCTTAATAAAATATTTTGTCATGTTTTGATGAAAGAATATTCAAACCCTATGACTCTTGCCATGTTACAGATATTTTTGACATTATATCTTGTACATTGACCATTCAGAACATAAATCATTTGGAAAATAAGAAAACAGCCGTTGTCTAATGTGTAAACTTCATTTATTTGAATAGTGTGCTTACCTTGTCCAAAGACGTTTTGTTCTGTGGGTTTTGTTTTTACACACCTGCCAAAAGCAGAGCCTATTATGTTATGATGTCGGCAGTCCATCTGTCTTTTATCATGTTCGTTTTCACACAATATTTCGAGTTGTTCACAATCAACAGTTACCAGACTTTGTGGATAACTTGTACATGAGGTAAATGAGAACTCTACTGATTGGAAGTGTGGGTAAAAAGTCAAAATTCGAAAATGCTCGCTAGTCCAGCATACTGACCAAAGTGACACCATGATTTCGCAAATGTATATCAAGTCACCATGTCCTCAACCTATGGTAGTATAACAAGGTGGAAACTTTAAAGAAAACATCTGAAGTAATGAGATACTTTTAACATAGTTAAACTCGAATAATGTACAATCAGTGTAGGCAGACATAATATAGGTGGCTGGTTGAGGGTTCTCACTCTTGGATTGTAGTACCTTGGGAGAGGAGAATGAGATTATTTTAAGTAAAAACTGAATAGAGTTGGAATCAGCATTAGCGGACCCGGCGTCGAGTCTCAGTAGAGTATGAATTAAAATTTCTCTAATTTATATGATAGTATTCTTTCTCGATATTTAAAAATTAACTTCTTATTCACGCATCCTCCTGTAGAGTCAGGGATAGTACTTTCCGACCTTTTTTGGTGTATATTTGTAACTATCTATATTAATCTCCATATGCCTTGATTTCTGTCGTCAGAATCCAACGTGGCTGGGTCGATATGCGAGTGTGTCTGCTACGCATGAATGCCTATATCAGCGACCTTGTTCCATTCTTTCATGGGGATCTGTGCCTAGTCGAAGGGGTAAAAGGGTAGGTGTGTGCATGTATGGAGATGGGTGATGTAACCCCCGGACCATGGTACGAATCTCGGTAGGGTACGAATTTAAAATTATCTAACCTATATGATAATATTCTTTTTCCGTATTTAAAAATTCAGTTCACATTGTGACACATTCTTAGTAGAGCAAGCATTTAAAATTGTCTAACCTATATGATAATATCATTATTTCTCCGCATACATATGAACCTGAAGACTAGGATAAGGAGGGAAATAATAGACTTTTTACAGAAAGTGCCAAGATCTGTGTGTATCTCTTTCTCTTCTTTTTACGGACACATCAGTATACACAGACTTAATCTTACATTGGAATATCAACATGCAAAATCGGCAATTCGATGCCTTATAATTCATTTTCTCTTGACTTCTTTTGATATCAAACATTCAAGTCCGCTATATTGTTCACTTCGTTCTATTTCTTTGTTGCGCTGTTTTGCTTTCAACTGCTGTCTCCTCATACACTTGAGTCCAAAGCCTCTACCGCCTGACTAAACTTTTTGGTGCTACTACATGGCCACTTTTCTGCTTATGTGTCGTAAAGCTATCTATGTACATATACATACATCCTGACTATTCAAACGCGCCTAGACCCTTTAATGTGCATTCACAAAAGTTCGATGTGTCAATTACGGGGACGTGTCTCTCGATTATATATTAACTAAAGGGCATATTCCCCAATCTACGAATATCAGTATTGACGAATATGTCTTCTATCGTAATCCACGAAAATACGACTGTGTGAGAATTCGCTGGACTGCCAGCTCCAAAAACTTGGAGGTCACTGGAGTTGACATCGTAATTTTGTTTTTGTTTCTGTTCGATTTGTTGAGTTACCTGGGTCTAATTTTCATAAAACATCCCAGGTGGTCTACACTTCAGCCGAAGAACCTCTCTGTTGAATCTCGAGCCCAGAGGCTAAAGTCCACGGTCAAGGTTACATGAGCTAAAATTTTGATTTTCGGTTCCAGTTGATATCTACTTTCCTCAGGTTTCATGCTTCCACTGTGTATGAACTTAATAGCTTGCATTAAATTTGAGAAAGGGCAGTCACCTATTAAATCCATAGACAAAAGTCAGGGTCGCTGGACACAAATTCTAATCAATTTAAATTTGTAGTAACTAAGGTCAGTCTTGGAGATCAGCCATTCTTCTGATGGCTATATTTTGTCATCATCATAATGTTTTACCCGAGTCCTGTTTCCAAAGTTGATACGTTCGATTTACCATCGTCTTGGTATTCTCAATAAAAGGACAATTTCTACAATCAGTGGATTTCTTAGAAAATAAAGTGTCTAAAACCTGAGAAATTATATCGAACTACTATTTACAAACGCTCTTTTCCTTTCACAAAGATGGCACTGTATGATGATTTATTAAATTTAAATAGTTGGAAAGTAGACACTCAGATCAAAACACGAGATCAAAGGGAAAAGTGAAATGGAATAACAGTAATTTCAGTGTAAATATTTACAATAACCATCTTGTAAGTGTATGACATGTTGCTGTGCAAGTGTGTGTGATGGGTACAAGAGCAAGAGTAGAGGATACTAATTTTGAAAACTCCTATATTTTTTTTACTGATATTGAAACCTACTGTAATTCTTAGCAGGATAAATTGTCTAATATAACTACCACACCCTTAGACGAAAAGAAGGTCACTGTTACTCGTTGTGACCTTCATTAGACATTTTAATGGCTTATACTAAGTTTTTGCGATTAACTCATGACCACATGATTTTTATTTCTACCTCATATATAACAGTTTTATACCCGGAATCCTGAAAAGTGATACGAGGATGCATCTTGATGAGAACTTCACATTTATTTCAAAAGCAGGTCACTGTTACCCATATTTCACACTTCACTGAAATTTAGTTCTTTAACTGTTCATGCTAGAATCATTGAACTATATGATTTTATATATCACTGTTAGTACCACATCCTTACATTGTACATATACTGGTACAGGTTAAGATTTTTCGTTTGGCTCATGACCGCATAATACACGCTGTCGTATCTAGAATCGTGAAACTTGGAGAGGGGATGCATATTGATGAACACTACTACATCATTTCAATAGTACCTCGTTATGTATGGAGGGGGATTACCGCCAAAATTCTATGCAGGTATTTTCTAATTTCCTTGATTCATTATTATAAATGACTGCTTGCAAGTGCTATTTTCATAACTCTATCCATGTATATTGTATTCTTCATGGATGCAAACTGTACGTGGCAGTTTGCAAGTGCTACATTTCTTCTGCATTAATGTAAATGGCTGCTTGCAAGTGCTACATTCATAATTCCATCCATGTATATTGTATTCTTCCTTCTGAGTCATTGTATCTTGCTTTTTGCCATTCATTCTGTAATTTGTCGAAATGCAAATGCTATGTCAGTTATTACAAATTTTATATTCTATTTATAAACTTGCCATATTGCAAATAACATCATTCCAACTCCTGATTTCATTTAGATTTGACCTTGCAACAATCTAATTTTGTCAGTATCGTCTTTCTTGTCCAACTCGTGTCGCCATCTGTTGTCATAATGGGAACCACAGTATTACCATGGCATTATGACAACAGATGGCGCTCTAAATTTCCAAGTTTTGCCATGAAGGGGGCGCTCACCAGTTATTATGCACTTTTGAGAGAGTGATGTATGTATGGTGAAGGCCAAGCTGTATACTCTATAACCCATATTACACCCATCAATCATACACCAAAATAAAGGGAATTAAAGGTTCTTTGAACAACACCTAAAATATACAAGGTTTTTTTTTTAAATAGCCAGTATAACTAGTGAGGAAACCCGGAGGAAGTCTTTTTCATTAAAATTCTAACCCTATGCAAAATACGAAACTGTAGAGCGCCACCTTAAAACAAATATCAAAATGCATGCAATTATTTTTCTTATTTTCATATTATTATGCATGATGTTCTGAATAAAATGGTACATTAACATTGATTTTATGCATGAAAATAAGCTAATTATGCTTATTTTGCTCTTGCTTACATAATTTGCCGTGAGGCATGTTTGTGTGAGTAGTGACCTTAATTATGGGGAAATTAGAAGTCTTAGAATATAGGAATAAAGTCAACTTAAATTTAAAACTGTTGCATTAAGTAAAAGAAACATATAGTGAAAATGTTTCTTTTCATTTATTTGCAATGAAATTAAAAAATAAATGATGACAAAGCAAATTTGCTTTCTTCCATATTAAACATTAAGCTAATATTTTACCCTTTGACCTTTGACCTTTATGAACCTCACCTGTTCCATCCCTTTTCAAACTGTAAAATTTATTGTTGACATCCCAGGAATACTTATGGCTAGTTTCATGTTCCTGTCTTTCACCATACCACTGGTTGCTATGTTGACAAAATGCAATGGGCATTTTTCAAATAGCTCACATTATATCATGGGGGGAGGGCTGTACCTGTTTGAGACTCTGACAGTAATAAATATTGTTCTGCGGGGGGAGATACAGGAGAATTATTCAAAAGGACTGTATTGATGCTTGCGACTTAAATATTTCAGCCATACAATCAAAATTAAATCATACAATAATAATACCTATGTACTCTTTATGGGGGCGCTCACCAGTTATTATGCACTTTTGAGAGAGTGGTGTATGTATGGTGAAGTTGTTTGCATTTAAAACATGCACAGTGGAGAGAATGTTGGCATACCTCTATGCTACTTTGATGTTATGTGCCTGACATTTCTTTGGATATTGTACTTTTGGAAATTGCAAATGATCTTAGCACACTGCTAACTAAAATGACTGCTCCCTTGTGCTCCAAAAATCAACCTGAATTTGTCTAAAGTACATTATCCATAGTAGCTTTTAAAATAGGGAAAATGAATTTTGCTGGACTAGACAATACGAGCTTCTGAAAGTGCAATGAATGAATTACCAAATATATAAAATGTAAAAAAAAGTTATTGGCTCTTTTTTTCACAATTTACCTCTGAAGTTCAGGAAGTGAAAATGACCAAGTGGAGCTAGCACTTTTTGAAAGGTGCACATCTGGAGTAAGGCCAAGCTGTATACTCTATAACCCATATTACACCCATCAATCATACACCAAAATAAAGGGAATTAAAGGTTCTTTGAACAACACCTAAGATATACAAGGTCTTTTTTTAAATAGCCAGTATAACTAGTGAGGAAACCCGGAGGAAGTCTTTTTCATTAAAATTCTAACCCTATGCAATATACAAAACTGTCGAGCTCCACCCGAGTTAATAAAAAAATTTCCAAATGGTTTCCAAGTGATCTTTGCAGGTGTTGTAGATAATGACATCATCGATGTATGCATGCTAATTATCTAGAACAGATATTAACATTCATTAGACACTGGAATGTTGCCAGATAAATTTTTTGTTCCAAAGGACATCACTTCATACTGATAAAGCAAGCCCATCTGGAGTTGCAAATGGCGAAATTTATTTTGCTTATTCTTTGAGTGGAATTTGCCAGATTCCTTTAAAAATGTAAATCTTGGTAAATATTTGTCATTTCTAATTTGTTAATGCAATAATCCATTCTTGGCTTTGGAAATGAATATATTTTGGTGACACTGTTGACTTTTTTTTGGTCAGTACACATGTGGAAAGTACATGTATTATCTGGTTTAGGCACACAATACATGGTGACCTGCAATTACTTTTACTTGGTTCTATGACCTTTGTAATCATTCTCCAGTAAAATTGAATTTACTTTTTCAAATATTCCTGTTTGAGAGGATTCATCGTATAAGGATGTTGCTTCACAGATGTAGAATCTACAACATCAATGGCCTGATAGAATATACATCTTGATAGATTTTATTTGTGTTGGAACATCAGGAAACACATGTTCATATTCATGTAATAATAGTTCTAGTTCACTCCTTTCCTATTATTCTAGATATGAAAGTTTTGGGTCCAGATTATTTAATATGTCTGAATTCTAAACTTTGGCTAAACTAAAGTCACCAGACAGACTGCATTCCCACTGTGTGGGATAAATACAACTAAAACTGACTGAATCATTAATTGTTGTATCTCTGTCAAAATACTCCTTTAACATATCACACAGATGTTTATGTTTCTGCCTCCCTGGGGTCTTAATGATATAATTTAAGTCATCTACTTTCTTTTGAAAAGTATAACAGGATTCCTGCAATCTTTAAAAACTGTAATTCCATGACTTTTCCAAAATTTTACAAGACCTCCATACCAATTTCAAGAGTACCTATTATGCAAATTTATGACCTCTAATACTTACCTAACATGTAAATTTAACACAAAAACATTTTACAGCTGGCTTTTGGACATACTTCATCCAATCAGATAGGTCATTCTCTTTTGAATGCCATGAGTACAATGAATTTGAATGGCGGTAAAATCCCTGGATGTAGTGTAACTAAAGTTTTAGGGAAACCTACTCTAATAAAATCCGTTGAAGAAGTTAGATAGGTTGGTAAAACTTTTGTATCTGCAAATAAATGCAACCGGATAATGCAAAATAACCAACAAAAAAAAAATTCCATGACTTTTCCAAAACTTTGAATGACTTACAAAAATTTCAAAATTTTCAAGACCCTTTAAATGCTTTTCTGTAATTTACAAACTTTTCCAGGATTTCCGTGACTGCAGGAACCCTGGTATAAGGACCATAATACTTAGCCTGAAGATGATATTGCGGTATGGGCAAGACAGCCAGAACTTTACCACCAGGCTTAAAGTTCCCTGTGTAATTTTGTCACACCTGAATTTCATTTTAGATTGAGTAAATTGAAAATTAGTTCTTGCTACTTTACAAGTGTTTAATAACTTAAATTTGAAATAAGAAAGATAGGAAGATTAATCTTGGAATCTTCATTTGAAAGAAGTTTCTATTTTAATAACTGGTCCATGGACAGTATGTCCAAAAACCAGTTCATAAGATCTAAAACCCAATGATTCTTAAACTGAATACCTAGCAACAAATAACAGAAAATGAACACCATCATCCCAATCCCTTCCTTTATCAAAGTAATATGACTGAGTACTGTTCTTCAAAATTTGATGAAATCTTTCCGTATCCCTTTGACTTTCTGGGTGATAGGCAGAGTATTAAACTGTTGGATGTCTAATTCATGTATAAGTTGTCGGAAATATCCAAACATAAAATCTGACCCTTGATCAGACCGGACAGACTTGTGGAGGCAAACAAATGTTACAAAAACATAACCAAAACTTTTAGAACAGTTTTTTCCTTAACATTCTTTAAAGCAATAGTCTATAGAAATCTTGTGGATGCACACATTATGGTGAACAAGTATTGGTTGCTTGACTTGATATCAGGTCAGAATCCGACAGTTTACCATTTTTCTGCTCAATGGTTCGTCGAATGGTCAAATGCAGAAATAGGTTGCAGATGTGCCTTAGGTATCTTCTGATTGGGGCTTCCTACCATTTGAAAAGTGTGACAAAATCTACGGCATTTATGAACATCACTTTCAATTTCAATTTTCAGCCAATAAAAATGGTTCAAATTCTTGTGACAAGTCTTATTGACACCTAAATGACCAGCTTAAAGAGTTTTATGGGCAAGACTACGAATTTCCTGTCTATACAACTTTGGAACAACAATTTGATTGTTCACTGACCACTCATCACCAGCAGATACATCTCCATTTTCTCATAATGACCCTATTTTTCACAAAGTAACGAACTGGTACTTGTGTGGCTTCAATTTCTGAAACCCAGTCTTGTGTCTTATCTGATGAATAGTACATGGAGCCTTTAACTTTGATTAAATGTATTGCATGCTTATAAAGTAGCTGTTACTTTCTGCTAAAACATCTTACAACTGTAGTCAGAAATTGGCTAGTGGTTTTTATTATTCTGTGAAGAAACTAACTTGCTTATGACTCTTTCTTCTGAGCGATTAAGTCATTTAAATTACAGAATTTATTCATTGTTCCAAGACCTTATGGATGCATATGATTTTAAATGATACAAAATGTAGTTTCCAGTTTGAAATCTGAGGAAAAAAGCATCTTATAATTGTTTGAAAATGTTCTTTATGTTTAGATATAGAAAATAGATCTCATATTCTATGAATTTATTTTCTTATATAATGAGACTATTGCAACTTTGTATCGCTGATTATATAAACACTGTAGATAGATCGCAAGGGAAGTATACACATACTTTAACAACGAACCATATTCTTCTAAGTTACTTGCTACAAGTTCAGTTTCAAGGTTTTCATCCAGCCCAAATTCTTTTTCTCTCTCACTCCAAATTTCTGCGTATTATGTCCCTTATGCATGAGGGGATAGGGAAAAAGAAAGGATTGCCATGAAATTGTGTACCATGTTAAATTCATTTAGAAAATGGGGATTATTACTTTTTATTGTTATTTTCATAAGTCATTAATGACTAATGAGGGGAAATTCATCATTGATCTATCAGAATAGAACCGACAGCGCACAGTTCCAAGAATGTATATATATATGCGTATTATTGCACCATGGGTGGATCACAATTTGATATACCAATAGTATTGGTATACCAATTTGCTTTATGCCAATACTTTAAAAGAAATTATATATATAGAGAATATATGTATAGTATGTACGCTGTGTCAATGATATACCACGAGATGTATAAATTTTTCATTTATACAACGAGTGGTATATCATTGACACAGCGTACATACTGTACATATATTTTATTTATATCACATACAAATACATATATTTGCCCTTAGAACGAAGTTCAGATTTACTACAAGCAGCTGTGTATTGACCTAGTGAATGAACTCCTCGCATCCCCGAGTGGGTCCGCTACAAAATGTAGTTCTATGCTTTTAGTAGCTATTACAATCACCTCTGCATATTGATAAGTTTATTGTTTTCTTTTCTTGGTTTCTATTTTTCTCCGCATTGATTATATCAATATAATACACACTTATGATTTAAACATGAGAGATGGTTTTAATGATAAAAGTAGAGCACTAGCAACACTTGGAAGGCTACGTCATTCACATAAACGCCATTCACATACCGGCGCATGGAAATTAATGTGGAATAGAAACTAAGCCAACTGACGAACCAACAAGAGGTAATTAAAATATTTTAATATATTTACAGTTGATCTAAGTCATTATTCTGCTTTAGCAATAGTACAACCGACTATAAACCCCCTCTCTCTCTCTCTCTCTCTCTCTCTCTCTCTCTCTCTCATCCTTTGGTCGGTTTGACTTAACTTTTACCATCATTCATAAGTCCAAAGATATCGTGGGATAACACAAACGAAAATCCTCTACATTCGTCATTTCATAGATTTTAGCCCGTATCTTGCTACGATGGTAGAGAGAGAGAGAGAGAGAGAGAGAGAGAGAGAGCTTTGGACATTTTCATATTTAAAAAATAATCGATTATTTAGAACATTATAGTATGTTTAAGAAAAACTACAAAACAACATTAAATACATCACAGTATGTGTACCAAGTAACCGAGGAATTTACTGGTTTGCAACTTTGTATCATTGATAAACACTGTAGATAAATCCCAAGGAAAGTGCACACGTATCGTTACGACGAATCATATTCTTGTAGTTTACTTGGTGTAATTTCTGTTTCAAGGTTTTAATCCAGCCCAAATTCCTTTTCTCTCTCACTCCACATTTCTGCGCAGTTTGTCCGTTATGCATGAGAGGGGAGGGGAGAACAGAAAGCAGAAAGAATTGTGATGAAAATGTGTACCATATTAATTCATTTAGAAAACGGGATTATTAATACATTTCATCGCTATTTTCATACGTCACTAGTGTCTAATTTGTGGAAATTGATCATTGATCTAGAATCAACTGCAGACGCTAGCGAGAATGTTTATATACGCGTATTATTGCGCCATGGGCGGATCACAATTTGATATACCAATATTATTGGTATATCAAATTGCTTTATACCAATACTTTAAATGTATGTTATTTTTTAATATATGTGGTATATATATATATATATATATATATATATATATATATATATATATATATATATATATATATATATAATTGGGCTAAATATATTTAATATTTTCCTTTCAGTTAAAAAAAAATGTGTGAATAATATCGGAAAACTAAAATACATAGAATGTCCAATCAACGTCTACAACAATTTAGGTCATATAATTCTCAATATATTTATTTTGAGAACGATCGGAAAGATGTCTCAGCAACTTGGAGTTCATGCAGGTATGACAAGATGTAATATCGTTTAAATCTTGTTTGTATGCGGCTATACCCTATGATACCGGTTGCGGTAAATTACACATACAAATTGTCCAAATAAAAAATGGGTTTGAAGGGTCAGCGAATATATAACATTGTGTAGATATATCTAATTGTATACAATTTGATAAATTTAATTTGTTCTATGCTTCTTACAGGCCACCTCCTTTCCGAATGTTAATACTCTGGGAAAGCAGCTGACTGTAATATGCCATTACCTGCAGCAAAATAACTCGAATGATATTTTAAATTAGACGCCCAAACATACCGTAAAGTGGTATAACCTCGTGTCGCAAGAGTCAGGGGAGTAGTCGTTTTGTAAGAAAATCACATGTCACAGCGCCATCTGTTGTCATAATGAGGCATTATTTCACGCAAACTTCCTTCATGCTAACTTGCAACATGCTTGATGCTACATTATAATCGTGATTTTAGAAGATACAATTTGTCATAAAGCGTGGACTAGGATAATATTTTGAAGTTACGGTGTTGCAAGGCAAAATCTGTAAAATGCAGAACAAAATCAACAGCTGGAACGATGTAATTTGCGATATAGCAGGTTTATAAATAGAATATTAAAAACTTATAATAACTGACATAACATTTGCCATACGACAAACAACGGAATGAATTGAGCGTTTGGCAAAATGCAAGATACAATGACGCAGAAGGAAAGTAGATCTAAGCACATGCAACTAGCCCTTTACAGTTTGCATCAATGAAGAATACAATATACATGGATGAAATTATGAATATAGAACTTGCAAGCAGCCATTTACAATAATGCAGAAGAAAAGTAGCACTTGCAAACTGCCAAGTACAGTTTGCATCCATGAAGAATACAATATACATGGAGAGAATTATGAAAGTAGCACTTGTAAGCAGTCATTTACAATAATGCATCAAGGAAAAATAGAAAATACATGCATAGAATTATGGCGGTAATCCCCCCCCCCCTTAGTTATGACCCATATTTTAAGCATCCCGTACTTGAGTTTAATTTTGTGTTTGATGTTCTTTTCTCAGGCACCGTTCATGCTAGAATCAGGAAATTGATGATGATATCTCTGTTACTCCCACACCATTGAAATAAAAGAAGCACACTGTGACCTATATATCATCCTTTACTAGCTGTGATTAAGTTTTTGACGACATGAATTTTTGGCATGCTATATGCATGCTATCCTAGCTATATTCCTGAAACATGGCAAGGAGAGGCATCCTTATTGCAGAAAGTGTCTATGTGTCTTATATTTCACGATTCAGAGACTTTCTTGAAATTTGTATTCAAAGTTTATATATTGTGCACTGTTTCTGTTCCAATCACGAAACTTAACAATTGGATGCTAGTACTACAGTCTTATAACCAACGAAGGTCACTGTGACCAACAGTTTAGGCTTTACTAACATGGGTTAAATATATGTATTAAGTTTATGATCATATAAATTATTTCATGCCATATACATCCGAACCTACTCAGAAAGCCTTTCTGATCAATACAGGTCGAAGAAGGAATACATTTCCTTATGCAATGGTAAACGTTCCATGTTAATGACTATATATTTATATTGTTATATGTTAACCTCACAAAGTTGATATGAGTAATTATTGGAATTCGATGGCTGGACTACATGCTACATGCTTTTCATGTTAGGTATCACCTGTATAGGTTAATGAAGCTAATTACTGATGCATAAATTGATCTTATACTACTGACTGTGAGCCCAAGTTACTTAAAGTTAGTGACTTTCATTCAGTAAATTGTGGCTTCTAGAGACAGAGCTAATATATTCTGAAGCAGATTTTAAGAACGACCATAACAAGATACAAAAACAACATTAATCTCTTGCTCTTATCAATCTAGTCTAGTACCTCTACTGCGATGAAAGGAGTTCTTTTACAATGTTTTATGACTGTTATGCCCTGTCAAAGTATGTGTGTATGTCTGTATGTATGTTGGAGGTGCGCAGTACTACACGTATACCGGTTTACTGTGGTATTTTGCTCCGTTGTCACGTACCACGATATTTTATTATTGTACCGGTACTTTGGTATGTTCTGTTAGTAAGAAATGTACGGAAATTCTCGAGCAACGTTGCTAAGAATTTAAATATATTAACAACATGTTTTCATTTTTCATGACATATTAATCTAATTGTTTTTACAAAAACAGTTGTATTTTGTCAGAAATTATTTTGAATATTACAAATATAATTATATTTATGATGTTTTAATCACATGTTTGACACGTGACACGTATGATAGCGTGGTGGCCAAAATGGAATGCTGTGAAAGATATTCGGGCCATATTTAACTTGTGGAAAAATTTCGTATTAAAATCTTTAAAAAAAATTTTATTTACTGGTTTATGTTAATGTGTTCAAGACGTGTTTATTTGTAAGACTGCGAATCATACTAAGATTTTCAGAAGAACAGTTGTTTTCTGTTCGAAGCGTTCTTCATTTCTCAAGTGCACTAAATATTTTCTCGTTTGTTGAGTAAGTGTGTTTTATGTTTACTGGCCATCTCTGATAAATATCTTGCCTGGGTGTTAGTATCCCCCTGAAAAGTCCCTGCCTATTATATCAATAGTGTAACTAGTAAATTGTAGGCTTCGGTGTTAACACTTCCCATTATTATTAACAAGCTCTCTAATGTGAGCACATTGAATTTGACAGGGTGTTAGCTATAGTGTAAGCTTAATCATTAATAATACATTGGTGGTAATCGCGATATAGTCTGAAATACCGCGGTACCCAGTAATACAAAATTGTTCGTGGTACCCATCTCTAATGTATGCATGTATGTATGTATGTATGTATGTATGTATGTATGTATGTTTAGCAATATGTCAGTACAATG
Source organism: Megalonaias nervosa (assembly GCA_016617855.1). NCBI lineage: Eukaryota > Metazoa > Mollusca > Bivalvia > Unionida > Unionidae > Megalonaias > Megalonaias nervosa. The sequence continues at coordinate 19,626 of JAECUM010061262.1, forward strand.
TTGGCTATATAGTACAAATTAAAATGTTACATTTTAAAGACTGAAAATTAAAATATAAAGATATTTTTTTTAGAAAATGGATAGGCATGGGTCCATGGGGCCAACATTTTGTTGTCAAGATCACTTTAGTCTCATTTTATTTTCTGAACGATACTTCTTCTTTACAATGGCTACTGGTTTACAACTAAAAGCTCCGTGGATTACACTATGGCGTTTTATGTCTATCAGTGTATCTTCGTGTCAGTTAATCATGTTGATCTTTGGAATTCCAACTACATCAAAATTATACGCAGCCATGCATGACATTTTATATTCTGGAGGCAGCTGATAAAAACGTCCTCTCGCCTGCTGACAGGTGGCTTAGATATCATTTCATTCATACCGGTGCGAATTATATTCCAAGTTAATGTGATAGATGACACAATTTGTTAGATGACTAAGAATGAATTTTACAAATGCAGACTTCCTGCAAATATATGAAGGCAAAATACAGAGATTTTGTACTCAATTAGACTGTCCTTTATGTTTACGTCTGTTTTGAATGGTTTGTCTTCTTAATTGTTGACTATTTTGCGATTATTTATCTCTACATTTTTAGAACTTACGCTTTAATCGGCTAAATATGGTCATTATTGTGCTGACGTACCGTTAAATCCAACACTTACATACCTATTTCCCGGTAAGTAGAATTTATGGTCAAAATACTTTGACTTCATGTTTTGGATTTTCGATTATGTTAGATCGTATCTTTCAATCTCTAGATACTGTCAGTATGTGAGACACTGATTAAATTTTTCACGACTTGTATGGTTTAAGAGCCAAGCTTTCTTTGCAATTTTGCAGTTAATATTCAGATTGAAATATAAAAAGATCATGCATCAAATAAGTTATTTTTCTTGGCATCGAATTAAAGTCAAACATAAGTCAGAAACACATCAGTTGATTCAATTGCTTCGAGGTATTTTGAATCGATTAGTGCCCATTTTATTGGTTGGAGTACAACTGAAGTGTTTGCTATGAGAGAGTTTGTCATTCATGAATAAATGATTTTATCTCAAATTAAGCTTGTTTTTAACTGTTTTACTTTAGACCTCCTCCTCTATACCATGCGCAACTTTAACCTTTAGGACTATTTTACGGTATTTATTTCTATTCCTGTCTCTCGAAATTTCCTTTTGAAAATACATTGTTTCTATGGGTCATATAAATTAGTTTGTTTAAAATTATTTAAAGCAAAAGTTTTCTTAATGAATCTAATAATCATCGATAATCCACTTAAACATCCGACACACACATTTACTCAGAAAAATTATAATAACGCAACAATACAGGTGCGTGTTTCTCATTCAAATCAGTTTCTACTTATACTTACAATGAATGCAGAAAGAACACGTCTTCTTGGTACTTCTTTCTATTTAGTAGCTCTACAATTTTATCTCAGTAGAACACGGATAATATGATAAGATTTTAACTTCCACTAAACAGAGGTGTATAAAATATTGTACTATAACCCGTCGTAGTAGTCGTCGGCGTAGGCATTAATAAATATATACCAATGCGGTTAGGCCATTTCCTCTTACACTATTGCTTTTATAATCACAAAACTATATATGTGCATATATCCTTTGAGAGATGCACAACCATCCAATGGTAGGTTACTGTGACATTTGTTTCATGTTTCGGTTGTCATGTTTACTATTACGTTTAGGTCAGTTTCTGCCACCGCTTCTTGGACATCAATGCAGAAAGATCTTTACAGCCAGAGGAGTAATATACCACTATAATAAGTGTACTCACAGTAACCTACCTTTCTACGCTCAGGTGATCATTTAAACTTTTACGTTTTAAGGAGACTTTCTCGGATGATGTTATGTATACAGTCGTTATATTTAAGATGTACACGCATCATTAGAAAAACAACACGGTGATTGTTAAAAGAAGGTCACCATGACGTCCTTTGTACACTTCAGTAATTATGTACACGGCTGATGTTGAGGTGAGTTTCTTCGAACCTGTTGCTTGCGCAATCAAACATCTTTGGAAGTACATAAACACCATATTAAAAGTATTTGTGACCTACATCAAGTACTTGCTTAGTCTTCATCATTCCTCAGTAGTGGTCATCTTATGTATGAACGATTATAATCATTCTTGTTTCGGAATAAATATGTGTTGGCGAGATTTCATATTTTCTGATAGCTTTCTGTCTTGCCATAGTTATCTTGGATTTTAAAATATGAAACAAATAAGACTAGTTTACATCAAACTAAGAGTTAAGAGCAAACATTATTTTCCAGCAGTAAGTTTTAAGCTGGTGAAAAATTGCAATGGATTGAAATTAAACCCACAATCTCGCCGCTTCTAAAGTATTGCATCAGACACGTTGTATACTCCTGCATGTGAGTCAACGTCCGATTATATGCCAGTACTGAAGAGTCTAAACGGATATGATGGCACTTACAGGTTCTGTCAAACGGCAAATATTTAGGTCAATAAAACATTGAATCGTCTGAGCGAAAGAGTGGGCGGCTATTTATTTTGTGTGAAAGAATTGCAAAATATGCACTGCTTATGCAAATACAGACATGTGGGTCAGGGTTGTGATAATGTTGCAGGTACATGGCATATGAATGTTATATTTACTTAGTACGCAGTTTATAAAAATCGTTGTTTTCAGACTGCTTCCCTGTTAACAAAATAATAGAAATGCTTTGAAAACAATGGATAATTACGTTAGTAAAGACATATACATCTCCAATAATGCATTGTTTCAAAACAACAAAGGAACGTCTTTCCCCAAAGCAATTTCTTTGAACAATTTTTGAATGCGAATGTTTTATAATTTTCTGTATTCTGCAAATGTTGTATACTTTTTGTATTCTGTAACGTTCACCGGTGACAGGTGTAATTCGATGTTTCTTAATTTGATGATACCTTGCTATGATTACCACAACCTACTGCGAGGTGTTGCATGGCTGTGTAGTAGAAAATACGAATAACTCGAATATATGTCAACATGTCATACAGTGAACTTTGGTTTGCAAACTATTTGTCACTAATGGATACACATAAATGGTTGTAGACGTTCACCAATCAGCTTGAAACAATGTATTTTAATGTGCAGTCAGTGAAACTCTTACAGCAATATTTCATAGGAATTTAACAATATGTGCCGAATACTAGTGTTAGCATAAATTATCGTTGTTTATCGAATATGTTTCCAGTATTTTTTTTTCCATTTTAATCCGGGACACAGTGCATCAATTTAAAGAACCAAAATGTTGTCAGACTTTATTGTTTTATTTGACATCAGTAACGACTTTCTTAAGGATGATGATTTCGTTGGTATTGCTTGTATGCCACCTTGATGACCCAGTAGCCTTTCGTATTAATAGACAAATATATTCAGTAGAAATATTTCATACCCTGCCTACTTCACTACACTATGAAGGTCAGATGCCGATATGGCAATCTTGCCCGCGATGACAAGCTATTTTTTTTATACATACTTTGTGTCAAAAACGATGAACATGCTATATTTTCTTTACTAAGGAATATAATAGGTGATCAGCCGAGCATCACAATCCTAGTTACATATTCTGAACAACTGATTTTGACATGGAAAAAAAACCCTTGTATTTCACACTGGTACGTCTCCAATGTGAGTACAAATTGCAAATCGTCGAATAATTTTACCCTAATTACACCCGGCACTAGAAATGTTCCAATTTGTTTAATATGAAAGAAACTGCTCGCAGTTGGTACATTTGGAGAAGGAAATGGTCTGTATAGTGTTTATGTACCAAAACTTGTATTTTCCACATAACAAGTCTGAGTAACATTAAGAAATCCCAGACACCTTTTACATTAAAATCAACCCCTGATTCTCAATCACAGCGACGAGCGAAAAAATGAACATACATGGTCCAAACAGAACGTGCAAGATGGAGAATGCAGTTTATCTCATCGCATGTAACATTTGTGGCCTTAAGTATGTCGGAGAACCTGAAATCTACACAAAAGGATTAGTCTTCACATTTCTGATTGGATGACAAAGAAGCTGACAGAAGTCCAGTTGCAGAAAACTTCTCTTCCCCTAGCCACACTTTCAGTGATGTAACACTAATAGCAATTGCTCACAACTCCAACTGGAGTTCCGAAACCAGGAAAGAAAATGAATCTCACTGGATACGCCGCCTTAGAACACTGAAACCAAGCAACTTAAGCTAAGAATACTAGAAAAAGACAACCACGCGGAAATAAAATCATCATCTCTTTACAGCCAGCACATTTTCATTTAAATAATTCTTTCATTTTCTTCAACAGCCACTCGATCAGCTATAATTACTACTTAACTAATGAAATATCCAGGATATAATTTACGGTTGCGCCAATTTACATGAAAGCAGATCGCAATAGGGCTCATCCATTTGTATGTCGATATAAACTAGTGTACAACATCAACAGTCAAGTCGAAGCTAACTAGATGAATTGGAAACTTCAAACATTTTCAAGCTTTTATTCCAGTAGAAATAGTTATGTTAGCGTTTGTAATTCAACGCTTTTTTGTGTTTATTGTTTGTCATGTCTCTGTTTTGTTTTTACCTTTAAAAAATTCAATTAGAGTCCAATGTCCAATGCTCTTAGGCTAATTAGAAACTAGTTTTGCACTGTTCGATGTCAGTTTATTGCATCTCTCTCTCTCTCTCTCTCTCTCTCTCTCTCTCTCTCTCTCTCTCTCTATATATATATATATATATATATATATATATATATATATATATTGAAGAGAAGTAAAGATTGACGTTACCATTTGCTCGTGTACATAAACTGCATGGTATTCTGAATTGTGTTGTGTTTTAATATTGTCTATTAAATAAAAAAAATGTCCAGATAGGTGATAGCGGTAAACTACTTTTTACCTAAACTGCTACTGGTAATTAACAGCTTAGACTTTTTTCCCTAGCAAACACTTTGAATGTGAGTTTTAAATGATCAGATTCCATGCTGGTACACGTGAGTAGTGAATGAACAAGATTTTGCGCAATTACAGTAGCAGTTTAGTTCACATTTCAAAATGTTTTAAATTTGCTGCAAACATTATATATTATTAGTCCATATGAAATTTGAATTGATGTGGATCACAGATATTTTAATGCATCTTCTTGTCATCTATATTTAAGACATTGTGCAATGATTCATGATTTCTAGAGCCATGACAGAAACAGTCCTTCGTCAAAGCTATACATTCTTGCTTTAGTAACTCAGTTGAAGAGCGTCTGTGAGCAAGACAGAGGGTCCCAGCCTAAAACCCTGGTTTTAGCCTGTGCAAGCAATCGGTGACTTGATAATGTAACCGGCTAATTTGCAATACAAATAATTTTGCTATTGATTCTAAGATAGTAGATAATCCATTGTGGAGTGCCTAAAGTAGAAGAAACTTTGTCCGAATTGGTGCATCATACGTTTTAAAGGATATGTTTCAAGTTCAACGAAGAAATATACTTCTTCATATATTTTGTTTTCAGACGTAGCTTTACCTGAACCTGTGAATGAACTCTTGAGTTAGAAAGTAAGCCATGTAAGAGAGAAACATTCATGCAAGTAATTTTCCAATTAAATTGCTAGATTATAGAAAAGAGGATTTTTCAGTTGGAAACAGACATAGGATATAAATGATGTGCTTCCGAATGGATACGGCAAACGCCTTTGTAAGGTTGTGATCTTGGTACCCCTGAATCTTGAAACAATTTTGCTCAACTTTGACATGAAGAATGTTGACATTACTCATACTTTTCTGACTTTAGATCTTTACTAAAATCGTATTTCTATATTGCTAGGCTTCCAGACGATTTGTTAGCAGTTACTTTCATTTATAAATTCACAGAATGACCTTGGCCAAAAAGACCTGTGCCATTGATTATAAACGAAGCTCCATGTGTCTTAAACGGCATGTAGACTTTAGGGCTGCATATACACTAACTTAAATCCCAAGATCTGTTCCTCCATATGTGCGCTCTTGCTACAGTGACAGCGTCAATCAATAAGGGAAGTATTATGACCTTAAAAGTAAGAAGGTCATCAAACTAAGAAACAAATCATCAACTTGTACGTGACAAAATGCCAGCTCGGCACTCTTGATGCCATGCCCTTATCCTCCTATGTCTATATGTAGAAATGGTTGTTTAAGGAATGTTTGTATTCTGAGTATAAACTCTACTATTGTTTACACAATATCATAGCATATTGTAAATACCAGAAGAGTCTCTTCATATTTAGTACGTGAATGATATCAAGAAACCTCGTAAACGACAACCCGACTGAAGAAAAGCAGACCAGCACCATTATACTCTGTGTCCATCATGTTTTTCATCACTCTTTGTGTTTCTTTTGTCTTCTGTATGGTGAGGAGCTATCGCTAATCTTCACCTGAACTGGAATGAGCAGTCACATCTGGAAGTATTCAAGGACAAACAATCACACGCGTACCATTGTATCTCTGATTATATTAGTATATATAGTCTTTATAAAACTTACACGTAAATATATCATGGAAATCAAATTTAAAACAAAAAAGACAACTACCACATTATATCCTTGTCCTGCAACCAGATTTATTGCAACAGGTGATCAAGGAATGTTAGATCCATTAGACGAGATAAATATATTATACAGAACAAGACTATTTAGCATACAAGACATTAAATGTTTTCAAAACATAGTTTTCCTAAATTTGACGATGATGATGCTATAGGAGCAGGTGTGATATATGTTACAAAAAGAATTTGTGAGGTGTATTACCAAGTTATCCTCCAAAAGGTCAAAAAGTAAATCCATTAATCAATAAGGTTTATCTATTTACGGAAACGCTGTAGATTAGTAGGTGTGTCATGAGTAGCGTTAATAGATTTAGATTAATAATATGCATTCGAGGGAAAAGAACAATATAATTAACATTATTTACCAATCAGCATTAAACACCACTCTTACAGTACGTTATAGTGTACTTTTGGAAAGGATATTTAATTTTAAGATAGATTCCCCAGCTTCATAGGTATTGAAGACATGCTACAATTTATTCTTTCAATTTCTTTCAGCCATTTTACGGTTGAGTATCTAATTTCGCAAGGAATACTACCAAACAAAATAATGAAATAACTAGTTAGTAGATACATTCTAAATGGTAGAGAAATTACCTGACCATGTAATTAATTTTAGCCTTACAAAAGTTAATGAAATTAATATTGATTTAGTTTAAGAAAACATTACAGAAGTGTCAGACAAAGTATTAAAGATCCTTTAAAATGTCAAACTTTCTAGATATTTGTATGGCAAATGTTTGCGATTGAGTGAGCGCTACTGCTGCTCGTTTAGACATGACAATTTTTATTATTCTTCTAGTTTTTAAAGTGCTTGGCGGAAATTTACTAGCACTTGTTGCAAAAGCTATAAACAAGCTAATAAGTAGTTCATTAGAACATGATAAGAATGTAGTCTCTGCAACAACGAAGCTAAATTCAATTGATGACAGGGCGATCAGAGCAATAAGAGACAACGAAATAAGCCACGATCAATTTGGTGAAACATTTAGTGAGTAGAACAAATGGCTGGACCTTAGAACTGCAAAGATTTCTTTGTTACTTAAATGGAAGTCCATACAGAGAATACTATAATCAAACGGAATGGAAAATTATATATATCGTTATAGATAATAAAAATTTAATTGATTATTACAATATTTCAATTAATCAAACACATCATACACAAAAGAGAAGAGCAAACAAAAAAGAAAAAAACAAAACAAAACAAAACAAAACAAGACAAAAGAAAAAGAGAGAAAAACAACAACTAGAAAGAAAACAAAACAAAGAAAAGCAACACAGCAATATTTTTTCCCATTCCAATGAAAATGATAAAGACAGGATCAGATTGATACCTGATGGTTTCTGCAGTTTAGAAATGCAAATAAAAACGTCCAATAGTTTGTAACTGATGGTAACGACAGTGAAGAACGAAAATATATTGAATTTCAGGAACATAACGCCATTGTTTTAATAACCCCTTGCAATAATTACAAAGTCTAATTATTCGTCTTGAACAAAAACTTGAGAGAGAGAGAGAGAGAGAGAGAGAGAGAGAGAGAGAGAGGCGTATTAAATCATGTAGAGTTTGTGCAATTTTGAAGTCTGAAAGTTTACATATTTTCCTTCATCAACAAAAACAGTGTAAAGAATTTTTGTAACGGATCCTCTCTATTTTGTTTAGGTACCTACGTATTAATATGTATTTAATAGTGACGTAGCCGATTTAAACCGTTACAAAGTGATACTACCAAACAGATTAAAGACCAGTATTAAAATTGAAGATAGACACCCAATAGATTTGTTATCTTTCGGATGGGTAGCAAACGTAATTTCACATATAATTAAAATAGTTCACGAACACAATAGGGGACGATAGGACTGGTAATCGGGCTTCACCATCTTCTCTATAACTCTTGAACAGTAAGTAACCTCAGCCAACGTTTTCGTTGCATCTTAAATAATGACAGATATATTATGGACAACTGGGTTAACATCTTTAATAGATCTTAGTGATCTTAATTTTAAATTCATAGAGAAGGATGATACGGTAAAAGGATTAGATACTTTAATATACAATGCCTCGATCACCAATGAAAACCAAATTTATAAATCCCTACAGATAAAAAGGATACAACTAATAAAGGCTTTGTACAAAAAAAGTATTGAAGCTCAAAATCTAAGATTGTTTTGGACAATAATTTGAAACATATATCACAAAATGTGGAGAGAAGAGGCTAATAAAAAAAAATAATTGTGGGTCAGAGTATCATAAAATAATTTACTAATGTATAGAAACTGCAAAAATAAATAGATGATAACTTAAAGAATATCAAATCAGAAAGTATCGAGGAGGAAACAGATTTATGTAGAAGCTTATAATACATAACAATCACAACTTAAACAGTTGGAGAAATAATTAAACGACGGGGACAAAAATAGTAGTGAAGAGAATAAAAAGTAGTTGATGACTTTAAGGTTGGTGTTAATATGTTGGAAGGTAGAATAACAGCTGTCGCTAACAGTCTTTCAGATTAAGGGAGGAGGAATGACCCTGAAGGAGTCAATAGAAAGATAGAGGATTTACAGTATAAGGTTAAGGATCGCATATACAGTAGCAATTAGTTGATTCGAAAACAGAGCACTGAACTAATTTGCAATATATTTCTATGGGTCTAGTTGATTCATTGACGTTATCATTTTGGCAGCAAGTTTGATTCATCATATGAATTTATGAAGATTTTTCTACATTCTATTCTCTTTGTAAAAGAATATAGATCTTATATATATATATATATATATATATATATATATATATATATATATATATATATATATATATATATATATACAAGTAGGATTATTTAAGATTAAGAACCGCAATGCTCCTACCTGCAAATGTTCTATAATATATCCCTGAATTGGATATCGTGATGGATATTTTACAATTTGCACGAAGACCGAATGAAAAGTTTCACAAGTGATGGATTTTATAGATGAAATAATATGCACATAAAATTATTTTCAGCACTTATGATGTAGCAACTTATCACCCCCACACACTTGAGTTTTAATAATATAATATATATCCCCCTTCTCCATGTACCCTTTTTGCCCCTGGTTCAGTCTCTTGGTGGGGCAGTCCACTGGAGAAACATTAGTCATTTATATTTATGAATCCACTATCATAACACATTTACCTTATGCAATCGACCAGCAGTGCCCTTGGGTCATTTCCTTTGTTGGAGCTACGGGGTGAAAAATATTCAGATGAAAAGTTTTTTTTCTTTGTCAGTTACATTACGATGTTGGTTGAAGGGTACAATATTTAGAATACTTTTGGTTAAAGTTTTGCTTCTATCTCTTTTTCTGTGTCTAAATCGTACTTCAACCTATTGCCAATGCAGCACTCAGGTGTACGTCACTACGTTTCATAGTAGGTCACTAATCGAGGTATCCTGTTTTCTTTGAGATGGTGTATCAACTTACGAGTTCTTGGATTTCTTTAAATTAAAAATTGCTGCTTATATAGAATAACTTTTAACTTGTATTTTAAGGATTTCATTATTTTTTGCATCCATCTTTGTTTTGAATGCCTTCTGAGACGTACATTTGCTACATCTTTACCTTTCTTGTTTTTTGGGGGTTTTTTGGGGGTTTTTTTAACTCACGTTGGATATTTACTTTTAGTTGGAGGTGCTTGTCTTCCTGGAAATTTTGTAGGGTGTAAGAATTTGCCATGTTTATTATTAGCTTTTTACTCGGCTTCGTGTTACCGTGATTGTACTGATGTTTCATTAACACACACACATAGAAAGACAGACTATCACGTTTGCTAAGCCCCAGCTATGGAGTCATGAATAAACTAGAATATTAACGCGGCCATGTGTTTGATGTCTGAAGAATGCCCCGAGCTAGTGTTAATCTCTTACGCAAGGTTACCGTGACCCGCCAGAGAGCGGAATCTTGAATCGGCACAGGCGATAGATCGTGCCAACTGGACAAAGGCTTGCCGTATCATACCTACATGTTAAAGGGTTGTTCAGAGATCAAAAGAAAGCCCGCGGAGTGAACGGGGTGTTTTCTCATCCGACCCCACGTTGACAGACAGCGAGAGAGATATTGTCTGCTAAGTTTGATTAGACAGGTTCACAGCGACATCCAATCGGAATTGAGATATAGGGTGTGATTACAATTTAAATCCAAATTATAACTTCATAACTCGCAAGCAAAAGGTTAGTTTCTCCTGGGGAGATTGCTGAACCAATAGGGTTACTCCGAGGAAGCCACTCGTAATTTGGCGGTAAAACTTAGAAGCATATTCTAAGAAAAGACAAAGCTTCGAAAAAGAAACTTTTTAGAGGACAGAACTTCCGGTTCAGTTGAGACTAGAGTCTCCAAGAGGTGAAGACGGAAGAGAGACTAGAAGAGCAGTCGGAGTCAACAAAAGTCTGGTTGGTGGGGAGAAGGTGGATAGAAGGTGGAGAAGGAGGAAAAGGAGTCTGGAGGAGAAAGTGGAGGACGAGGAGAAGGAGTACAGAGAAGTCGAGGAGGAGGAGAAGGAGTATAGAGAAATCAAGGAGGAGGAGGAGAAGGAATTTGGAGAAAGTCGGAGAGGATGGTTGGTTGGTTGGTTAGTTGAATTTTTACGGCGCACCAGAACTATGAGGCTATTTAGCGCCATACAAAAGGTTATATCTTTCATCATTTAAAAGTGGTAAAAGGTTTCGTATCGACCAGCGATACGAAACCAAACAGTTGAAGGTAAAACAATAAAATGGTAACGGTGATAAATAAATAAAGTTTCCCGATCAACGGGGAGTACAAATGATGTATGACAGCGAAAATAGATGAAAGGTAAACAAAATCTAACGACAGTATATATAGCACATAAAACTGTTCAAGGTGATAGCATAAAAGCTATAGCTTATGATAAATATTTACTTCCTTCAGGAAGTCTATAATATAAGAAACGCTAACTGTATCCAAGAGCTCCCTAATGTCATGCACATTGTAATAATGATTACGTGTAGGTTGGAGGTCGAAACACTCCAACATAAAGTGCTTAACGGTGAATGGTTCATTGCAAGCTACGCACTCTGGTGGGTCTTCTCCTTTT
>JAECUM010061263.1:0-25457 GCA_016617855.1 Megalonaias nervosa
CACTCCTTTTCAACCAAATTGAAAAGGAAGAGCCACTCGTCAGCGATACCCTTAAGCCCAACCTATTTCATTAATCTTGCCTCATACAGGTCTCCCTTTGCATCTTTCAGAGTTTCTCGTTGATTTTCATTCACCTGTATGATACATAAATTGAATCAGGAATTAACTATATAATCCTAATCTCAATGTTTAGGATAATGCTTTCTAAAATCACTCTCATTCTATAGTTCTTAAATTGAATAATTGAATTTAATTTGCAAATTTCACATCTTTCTTAATTTCCTGCAATGTGGAATATCAGATTAGCTTTATAATCTTGACTTCGGCAATCTGAAATTGACACGTTTTCAGATCCTAAAGAGATTCGCATTCCAATAATGAATAATCCCGTCTAAGGGAGTTTTTTTAATTGAATGTCAAAACTACCAATAGGAATGGAAACGAAAATCACCATCTCACTCGCTTGGCTCTCTGTTTCGTGTTCCTACTTGACTCGGACATAATTTGCGATTCGATTTCAGAGTCGGGAAATTTGGGAAGATACCTTCTAAACCAAAACGTAAATATCTACGTCCTTTTTCAAGCTTTTGTTGTTGAGGTTTGTAGCCGGAGAACTATATATTCCAACTCGCATTTGTTGGTGATCAAATCCTAAAGTAATTCAATTCTGCATATATACCTGTAGTTCCGCTAGAGGTCGTTGTCGGCGATGTGCTTCTTGTGGTTGCCGTACTCTCAGCTGTTGGAGTAGTCGTGCTTGTCTGGAGGTGTGTCGTTGTACTGGTTATTGCTGGTGTTGTGGTTTCAGTAGTTGCAGACTGTGTGGTTGTGCTACCGGTCTCAGTTTCAGTACTCGTTACAGTTGGAATCGGACTTGTTGTGGAGCTCGTACTTGCCACGGTCGTGCTCGTACTCGATGGAACTTGTCTTGTAGATGTAGTGCTTATTAACGTCGTCCTTGTTGTTGGCATTTCTGTGGATTGAGTAGTAGACGCCGTGCTGGATGTGCTGCTTCTTGTCGGCACCTCAGTCGTTGTACTCATGCTTCCCTGCGCTGTTGTAGTTCTTGCCTCTGTGGTAACTGTTGTTGATTCCGTCGTGGGGCTGCTTGTTGTTGTTTGTTCTGTGAGATTGAATTGAAAAATGAAATTACTCAGAATGATTCTATTTCAGTCTATAAAAGCAAAGTTTTCTGCAAAAAAAAATTATTCTATTGTAAAGCGTTTCCCGAAAACCTATAAACACAACCTGAGCAGCAGCGCTGTTTCATTCCATCTTCTAAAGATACACAATGCTGCAAACAGCTAATATCATGAACTTTCACCCATTTCAGATTCTTATCTTGCTAATTTGTGGCCAATGGAAGCCGTTTCAGTTTTCAATTCCTTGCAACAACAAACGTTTGATCAAATAGTTTATCCGAATCTATGTATTTCCAATATACATTGATATCAGACATATATGTGTACATGTATATCTTTTACAGAACAAATTTTGCCAAAAGTTACCAAAGATGAGATATTAAAATCTCACGGGCATTTCTTTCCAGTAATATTTCAACCCTGGTTCAATATCCAATTGTTTTTCTTTACGCTGTATATAAATGTGGCAAGCTCATTTTCTTAACGATCTTCACACTCCTTTTCAACCAAATTGAGAAGGAAGAGCCACTCGTCAGCGATACCCTTAAGCCCAACCTATTTCATTAATCTTGCCTCATACAGGTCTCCGTTTGCATCTTTCACAGTTTCTCGTTGATTTTCATTCACCTGTATGATACATAAATTGAATCAGGAATTAACTATATAATCCTAATCTTTATGTTTAGGATAATGCTTTCTAAAATCACTCTCATTCTATCGATCTTAAATTGAATAATTGAATTTAATTTGCAAATTTCACATCTTTCTTAATTTCCTGCAATGTGGAATATCACATTAGCTTTATTATCTTGACTTCGGCAATCTGAAATTGACACGTTTTCAGATCCTAAAGAGATTCGCATTCCAATAATGAATAATCCCGTCTAAGGGAGTTTTTTTAATTGAATGTCAAAACTACCAATAGGAATGGAAACGAAAATCACCATCTCACTCGCTTGGCTCTCTGTTTCGTGTTCCTACTTGACTCGGACATAATTTGCGATTCGATTTCAGAGTCGGGAAATTTGGGAAGATACCTTCCAAACCAAAACGTAAATGTCTACGTCCTTTTTCAAGCTTTTGTTGTTGAGGTTTGTAGCCGGAGAACTATATATTCCAACTCGCATTTGTTGGTGATCAAATCCTAAAGTAATTCAATTCTGCATATATACCTGTAGTTCCGCTAGAGGTCGTTGTCGGCGATGTGCTTCTTGTGGTTGCCGTACTCTCAGCTGTTGGAGTAGTCGTGCTTGTCTGGAAGTGTGTCGTTGTACTGGTTATTGCTGGTGTTGTGCTTTCAGTAGTTGCAGACTGTGTGGTTGTGCTACCGGTCTCAGTTTCAGTACTCGTTACAGTTGGAATCGGACTTGTTGTGGAGCTCGTACTTGCCACGGTCGTGCTCGTACTCGATGGAACTTGTCTTGTAGATGTAGTGCTTATTAACGTCGTCCTTGTTGTTGGCATTTCTGTGGATTGAGTAGGAGACACCGTGCTGGATGTGCTGCTTCTTGTCGGCACCTCAGTCGTTGTACTCATGCTTCCCTGCGCTGTTGTAGTTCTTGCCTCTGTGGTAACTGTTGTTGATTCCGTCGTGGTGCTGCTTGTTGTTGTTTGTTCTGTGAGATTGAATTGAAAAATGAAATTGCTCAGAATGATTCTATTTCAGTCTATAAAAGCAATGTTTTCTGCAAATAAAATCCTTCTATTGTAAAGCGTTTCCCTAAAACCTATAAACACAACCTGAGCAGCAGCGCTGTTTCATTCCATCTTCTAAAGATACACAATGCTGCAAACAGCTAATATCATGAACTTTCACCCATTTCAGATACTTATCTTGCTAATTTGTGGCCAATGGAAGCCGTTTCAGTTTTCAATTCCTTGCAACAACAAACGTTTGATCAAATAGTTTATCCGAATCTATGTATTTCCAATATACATTGATATCAGACATATATGTGTACATGTATATCTTTTACAGAACACATTTTGCCAAAAGTTACCAAAGATGAGATATTAAAATCTCACGGGCATTTCTTTCCAGTAATATTTCAACCCTGGTTCAATATCCAATTGTTTTTCTTTACGCTGTATATAAATGTGGCAAGCTCATTTTCTTAACGATCTTCACACTCCTTTTCAACCAAATTGAGAAGGAAGAGCCACTCGTCAGCGATACCCTTAAGCCCAACCTATTTCATTAATCTTGCCTCATACAGGTCTCCGTTTGCATCTTTCACAGTTTCTCGTTGATTTTCATTCACCTGTATGATACATAAATTGAATCAGGAATTAACTATATAATCCTAATCTCTATGTTTAGGATAATGCTTTCTAAAATCACTCTCATTCTATAGTTCCTAAATTGAATACTTGAATTTAATTTGCAAATTTCACATCTTTCTTAATTTCCTGCAATGTGGAATATCAGATTAGCTTTATTATCTTGACTTCGGCAATCTGAAATTGACACGTTTTCAGATCCTAAAGAGATTCGCATTCCAATAATGAATAATCCCGTCTAAGGGAGTTTTTTTTAATTGAATGTCAAAACTACCAATAGGAATGGAAACGAAAATCACCATCTCACTCGCTTGGCTCTCTGTTTCGTGTTCCTACTTGACTCTGGCATAATTTGCGATTCGATTTCAGAGTCGGGAAATTTGGGAAGATACCTTCCAAACCAAAACGTAAATGTCTACGTCCTTTTTCAAGCTTTTGTTGTTGAGGTTTGTAGCCGGAGAACTATATATTCCAACTCGCATTTGTTGGTGATCAAATCCTAAAGTAATTCAATTCTGCATATATACCTGTAGTTCCGCTAGAGGTCGTTGTCGGCGATGTGCTTCTTGTGGTTGCCGTACTCTCAGCTGTTGGAGTAGTCGTGCTTGTCTGGAAGTGTGTCGTTGTACTGGTTATTGCTGGTGTTGTGCTTTCAGTAGTTGCAGACTGTGTGGTTGTGCTACCGGTCTCAGTTTCAGTACTCGTTACAGTTGGAATCGGACTTGTTGTGGAGCTCGTACTTGCCACGGTCGTGCTCGTACTCGATGGAACTTGTCTTGTAGATGTAGTGCTTATTAACGTCGTCCTTGTTGTTGGCATTTCTGTGGATTGTGTAGTCGACACCGTGCTGGATGTGCTGCTTGTTCTCGGCACCTCAGTCGTTGTACTCATGCTTCCCTGTGCTGTTGTAGTTCTTGCCTCTGTGGTAACTGTTGTTGATTCCGTCGTGGTGCTGCTTGTTGTTGTTTGTTCTGTGTGATTTTATTGAAAAATGAAATTGCTCAGAATGAATCTATTTCAGTCTATAAAAGGAATGTTTTCTGCAAATAAAATCCTTCTATTGTAAAGCGTTTCCCGAAAACCTATCAACACAACCTGAGCAGCAGCGCTGTTTCATTCCATCTTCTAAAGATACACAATGCTGCAAACAGCTAATATCATGAACTTTCACCCATTTCAGATACTTATCTTGCTAATTTGTGGCCAATGGAAGCCGTTTCAGTTTTCAATTCCTTGCAACAACAAACGTTTGATCAAATAGTTTATCCGAATCTATGTATTTCCAATATACATTGATATCAGACATATATGTGTACATGTATATCTTTTACAGAACAAATTTTGCCAAAAGTTACCAAAGATGAGACATTAAATTCGGACACGCATTCCTTTCCAATAATATTTCAACCCTGGTTCAATATCCAATTGTTTTTCTTAACGCTGTATATAAATGTGGCAAGCTCATTTTCTTAACGATCTTCACACTCCTTTTCAACCAAATTGAAAGGAAGAGCCACTCGTCAGCGATACCCTTAAGCCCAACCTATTTCATTAATCTTGCCTCATACAGGTCTCCGTTTGCATCTTTCACAGTTTCTCGTTGATTTTCATTCACCTGTATGATACATAAATTGAATCAGGAATTAACTATATAATCCTAATCTTATGTTTAGGATAATGCTTTCTAAAATCACTCTCATTCTATCGATCTTAAATTGAAGAATTGAATTTAATTTGCAAATTTCACATCTTTCTTAATTTCCTGCAATGTGGAATATCACATTAGCTTTATTATCTTGACTTCGGCAATCTGAAATTGACACGTTTTCAGATCCTAAAGAGATTCGCATTCCAAAAATGAATAATCCCGTCTAAGGGAGTTTTTTTAATTGAAAGTCAAAGCTACCAATAGGAATGGCAACGAAAATCACCATCTCACTCGCTTGGCTCTCTGTTTCGTGTTCCTACTTGACTCTGAAATAATTTGCGATTCGATTTCAGAGTTGGGAAATTTGGGAAGATACCTTCCAAACCAAAACGTAAATGTCTACGTCCTTTTTCAAGCTTTTGTTGTTGAGGTTTGTAGCCGGAGAACTATATATTCCAACTCGCATTTGTTGGTGATCAAATCCTAAAGTAATTCAATTCTGCATATATACCTGTAGTTCCGCTAGAGGTCGTTGTCGGCGATGTGCTTCTTGTGGTTGCCGTACTCTCAGCTGTTGGAGTAGTCGTGCTTGTCTGGAAGTGTGTCGTTGTACTGGTTATTGCTGGTGTTGTGCTTTCAGTAGTTGCAGACTGTGTGGTTGTGCTACCGGTCTCAGTTTCAGTACTCGTTACAGTTGGAATCGGACTTGTTGTGGAGCTCGTACTTGCCACGGTCGTGCTCGTACTCGATGGAACTTGTCTTGTAGATGTAGTGCTTATTAACGTCGTCCTTGTTGTTGGCATTTCTGTGGATTGAGTAGTAGACACCGTGCTGGATGTGCTGCTTGTTGTCGGCACCTCAGTCGTTGTACTCATGCTTCCCTGCGCTGTTGTTGTTCTTGCCTCTGTGGTAACTGTTGTTGATTCCGTCGTGGGGCTGCTTGTTGTTGTTTGTTCTGTGAGATTGAATTGAAAAATGAAATTGCTCAGAATGATTCTATTTCAGTCTATAAAAGCAATGTTCTCTGCAAATAAAATCCTTCTATTGTAAAGCGTTTCCCGAAAACCTATAAACACAACCTGAGCAGCAGCGCTGTTTCATTCCATCTTCTAAAGATACACAATGCTGCAAACAGCTAATATCATGAACTTTCACCCATTTCAGATACTTATCTTGCTAATTTGTGGCCAATGGAAGCCGTTTCAGTTTTCAATTTTTTGCAACAACAAACGTTTGATCAAATAGTTTATCCGAATCTATGTATTTCCAATATACATTGATATCAGACATATATGTGTACATGTATATCTTTTACAGAAGACATTTTGCCAAAAGTCACCAAAGATGAGATATTAAAATCTCACGGGCATTTCTTTCCAGTAATATTTCAACCCTGGTTCAATATCCAATTGTTTTTCTTTACGCTGTATATAAATGTGGCAAGCTCATTTTCTTAACGATCTTCACACTCCTTTTCAACCAAATTGAGAAGGAAGAGCCACTCGTCAGCGATACCCTTAAGCTCAACCTATTTCATTAATCTTGCCTCATACAGGTCTCCGTTTGCATCTTTCACAGTTTCTTTTTCATTTTCATTCACCTGTATGATACATAAATTGAATCAGGAATTAACTATATAATCCTAATCTTTATGTTTAGGATAATGCTTTCTAAAATCATTCTCATTCTATCGATCTTAAATTGAAGAATTGAATTTAATTTGCAAATTTCACATCTTTCTTAATTTCCTGCAATGTGGAATATCACATTAGCTTTATTATCTTGACTTCGGCAATCTGAAATTGACACGTTTTCAGATCCTAAAGAGATTCGCATTCCAATAATGAATAATCCCGTCTAAGGGAGTTTTTTTAATTGAATGTCAAAACTACCAATAGGAATGGAAACGAAAATCACCATCTCACTCGCTTGGCTCTCTGTTTCGTGTTCCTACTTGACTCGGACATAATTTGCGATTCGATTTCAGAGTCGGGAAATTTGGGAAGATACCTTCCAAACCAAAACGTAAATGTCTACGTCCTTTTTCAAGCTTTTGTTGTTGAGGTTTGTAGCCGGAGAACTATATATTCCAACTCTCATTTGTTGGTGATCAAATCCTAAAGTAATTCAATTCTGCATATATACCTGTAGTTCCGCTAGAGGTCGTTGTCGGCGATGTGCTCCTTGTGGTTGCCGTACTCTCAGCTGTTGGAGTAGTCGTGCTTGTCTGGAAGTGTGTCGTTGTACTGGTTATTGCTGGTGTTGTGCTTTCAGTAGTTGCAGACTGTGTGGTTGTGCTACCGGTCTCAGTTTCAGTACTCGTTACAGTTGGAATCGGACTTGTTGTGGAGCTCGTACTTGCCACGGTCGTGCTCGTACTCGATGGAACTTGTCTTGTAGATGTAGTGCTTATTAACGTCGTCGTTGTTGTTGGCATTTCTGTGGATTGAGTAGTAGACACCGTGCTGGATGTGCTGCTTGTTGTCGGCACCTCAGTCGTTGTACTCATGCTTCCCTGCGCTGTTGTTAGTTCTTGCCTCTGTGGTAACTGTTGTTGATTCCGTCGTGGGGCTGCTTGTTGTTGTTTGTTCTGTGAGATTGAATTGAAAAATGAAATTGCTCAGAATGATTCTATTTCAGTCTATAAAAGCAATGTTTTCTGCAAATAAAATCCTTCTATTGTAAAGCGTTTCCCTAAAACCTATAAACACAACCTGAGCAGCAGCGCTGTTTCATTCCATCTTCTAAAGATACACAACGCTGCAAACAGCTAATATCATGAACTTTCACCCATTTCAGATACTTATCTTGCTAATTTGTGGCCAATGGAAGCCGTTTCAGTTTTCCATCATGTGTTCACGATCCTATTTGATGGAACAATTTTCCTTGCAACAACAAACGTTTGATCAAATAGTTTATCCGAATCTATGTATTTCCAATATACATTGATATCAGACATATATGTGTACATGTATATCTTTTACAGAACAAATTTTGCCAAAAGTCACCAAAGATGAGACATTAAATTCGGACACGCATTTCTTTCCAATAATATTTCAACCCTGGTTCAATATCCAATTGTTTTTCTTAACGCTGTATATAAATGTGGCAAGCTCATTTTCTTAACGATCTTCACACTCCTTTTCAACCAAATTGAAAAGGAAGAGCCACTCGTCAGCGATACCCTTAAGCCCAACCTATTTCATTAATCTTGCCTCATACAGGTCTCCGTTTGCATCTTTCACAGTTTCTCGTTGATTTTCATTCACCTGTATGATACATAAATTGAATCAGGAATTAACTATATAATCCTAATCTTTATGTTTAGGATAATGCTTTCTAAAATCACTCTCATTCTATCGATCTTAAATTGAAGAATTGAATTTAATTTGCAAATTTCACATCTTTCTTAATTTCCTGCAATGTGGAATATCACATTAGCTTTATTATCTTGACTTCGGCAATCTGAAATTGACACGTTTTCAGATCCTAAAGAGATTCGCATTCCAATAATGAATAATCCCGTCTAAGGGAGTTTTTTAATTGAATGTCAAAACTACCAATAGGAATGGAAACGAAAATCACCATCTCACTCGCTTGGCTCTCTGTTTCGTGTTCCTACTTGACTCGGACATAATTTGCGATTCGATTTCAGAGTCGGGAAATTTGGGAAGATACCTTCCAAACCAAAACGTAAATGTCTACGTCCTTTTTCAAGCTTTTGTTGTTGAGGTTTGTAGCCGGAGAACTATATATTCCAACTCGCATTTGTTGGTGATCAAATCCTAAAGTAATTCAATTCTGCATATATACCTGTAGTTCCGCTAGAGGTCGTTGTCGGCGATGTGCTTCTTGTGGTTGCCGTACTCTCAGCTGTTGGAGTAGTCGTGCTTGTCTGGAAGTGTGTCGTTGTACTGGTTATTGCTGGTGTTGTGCTTTCAGTAGTTGCAGACTGTGTGGTTGTGCTACCGGTCTCAGTTTCAGTACTCGTTACAGTTGGAATCGGACTTGTTGTGGAGCTCGTACTTGCCACGGTCGTGCTCGTACTCGATGGAACTTGTCTTGTAGATGTAGTGCTTATTAACGTCGTCCTTGTTGTTGGCATTTCTGTGGATTGAGTAGTAGACACCGTGCTGGATGTGCTGCTTCTTGTCGGCACCTCAGCCGTTGTACTCATGCTTCCCGGCGCTGTTGTTGTTCTTGCCTCTGTGGAAACTGTTGTTGATTCCGTCGTGGGGCTGCTTGTTGTTGTTTGTTCTGTGAGATTGAATTGAAAAATGAAATTGCTCAGAATGATTCTATTTCAGTCTATAAAAGCAATGTTTTCTGCAAATAAAATCCTTCTATTGTAAAGCGTTTCCCTAAAACCTATAAACACAACCTGAGCAGCAGCGCTGTTTCATTCCATCTTCTAAAGATACACAACGCTGCAAACAGCTAATATCATGAACTTTCACCCATTTCAGATACTTATCTTGCTAATTTGTGGCCAATGGAAGCCGTTTCAGTTTTCCATCATGTGTTCACGATCCTATTTGATGGAACAATTTTCCTTGCAACAACAAACGTTTGATCAAATAGTTTATCCGAATCTATGTATTTCCAATATACATTGATATCAGACATATATGTGTACATGTATATCTTTTACAGAACAAATTTTGCCAAAAGTCACCAAAGATGAGACATTAAATTCGGACACGCATTTCTTTCCAATAATATTTCAACCCTGGTTCAATATCCAATTGTTTTTCTTAACGCTGTATATAAATGTGGCAAGCTCATTTTCTTAACGATCTTCACACTCCTTTTCAACCAAATTGAAAAGGAAGAGCCACTCGTCAGCGATACCCTTAAGCCCAACCTATTTCATTAATCTTGCCTCATACAGGTCTCCGTTTGCATCTTTCACAGTTTCTCGTTGATTTTCATTCACCTGTATGATACATAAATTGAATCAGGAATTAACTATATAATCCTAATCTGTATGTTTAGGATAATGCTTTCTAAAATCACTCTCATTCTATCGATCTTAAATTGAATAATTGAATTTAATTTGCAAATTTCACATCTTTCTTAATTTCCTGCAATGTGGAATATCACATTAGCTTTATTATCTTGACTTCGGCAATCTGAAATTGACACGTTTTCAGATCCTAAAGAGATTCGCATTCCAATAATGAATAATCCCGTCTAAGGGAGTTTTTTAATTGAATGTCAAAACTACCAATAGGAATGGAAACGAAAATCACCATCTCACTCGCTTGGCTCTCTGTTTCGTGTTCCTACTTGACTCGGACATAATTTGCGATTCGATTTCAGAGTCGGGAAATTTGGAAGATACCTTCCAAACCAAAACGTAAATGTCTACGTCCTTTTTCAAGCTTTTGTTGTTGAGGTTTGTAGCCGGAGAACTATATATTCCAACTCGCATTTGTTGGTGATCAAATCCTAAAGTAATTCAATTCTGCATATATACCTGTAGTTCCGCTAGAGGTCGTTGTCGGCGATGTGCTTCTTGTGGTTGCCGTACTCTCAGCTGTTGGAGTAGTCGTGCTTGTCTGGAAGTGTGTCGTTGTACTGGTTATTGCTGGTGTTGTGCTTTCAGTAGTTGCAGACTGTGTGGTTGTGCTACCGGTCTCAGTTTCAGTACTCGTTACAGTTGGAATCGGACTTGTTGTGGAGCTCGTGCTTGCCACGGTCGTGCTCGTACTCGATGGAACTTGTCTTGTAGATGTAGTGCTTATTAACGTCGTCGTTGTTGTTGGCATTTCTGTGGATTGAGTAGGAGACACCGTGCTGGATGTGCTGCTTGTTGTCGGCACCTCAGTCGTTGTACTCTTGCTTCCCTGCGCTGTTGTAGTTCTTGCCTCTGTGGTAACTGTTGTTGATTCCGTCGTGGTGCTGCTTGTTGTTGTTTGTTCTGTGAGATTGAATTGAAAAAATGAAATTGCTCAGAATGATTCTATTTCAGTCTATAAAAGCAATGTTTTCTGCAAATAAAATCCTTCTATTGTAAAGCTTTTCCCTAAAACCTATAAACACAACCTGAGCAGCAGCGCTGTTTCATTCCATCTTCTAAAGATACACAATGCTGCAAACAGCTAATATCATGAACTTTCACCCATTTCAGATACTTATCTTGCTAATTTGTGGCCAATGGAAGCCGTTTCAGTTTTCAATCATGTGTTCACGATCGTATTTGATGGAACAATTTTCCTTGCAACAACAAACGTTTGATCAAATAGTTTATCCGAATCTATGTATTTCCAATATACATTGATATCAGACATATATGTGTACATGTATATCTTTTACAGAACAAATTTTGCCAAAAGTCACCAAAGATGAGACATTAAATTCGGACACGCATTTCTTTTAAGAAATATTTCAACCCTGGTTCAATATCCAATTGTTTTTCTTTACGCTGTATATAAATGTGGCAAGCTCATTTTCTTAACGATCTTCACACTCCTTTTCAACCAAATTGAAAAGGAAGAGCCACTTGTCAGCGATACCCTTAACCCCAAACTATTTCATTAATCTTGCCTCATGCAGGCCTCCGTTTGCAACTTTCAGAGTTTCTCGTTGATTTTCATTCACCTGTATGATACATAAATTGAATCAGGAATTAACTATATAATCCTAATCTTTATGTTTAGGATAATGCTTTCTAAAATCACTCTCATTCTATCGATCTTAAATTGAATACTTGAATTTAATTTGCAAATTTCACATCTTTCTTAATTTCCTGCAATGTGGAATATCACATTAGCTTTATTATCTTGACTTCGGCAATCTGAAATTGACACGTTTTCAGATCTTAAAGAGATTCGCATTCCAATAATGAATAATCTCGTCTAAAGGAGTTTTTTAATTGTATGTCAAAACTACCAATAGGAATGGAAACGAAAATCACCATCTCACTCACCTGGCTCTCCGTTTCGTGTCTCTACTTGACTCTGACATAATTTGCGATTCGATTTCTGAGTCGGGAAAATTGGGAAGATACCTTCCAAACCAAAAGGTAAATGTCTACGTCTTTTTTCAAGCTTTTGTTGTTGAGGTTTGTAGCCGGAGAACTGTATATTCCAAATCGCATTTGTTGGTGATCAAATCCTAAAGTAATTCAATTCTGCATATATACCTGTAGTTCCGCTAGAGGTCGTTGTCGGCGATGTGCTTCTTGTGGTTGCCGTACTCTCAGCTGTTGGAGTAGTCGTGCTTGTCTGGAAGTGTGTCGTTGTACTGGTTATTGCTGGTGTTGTGCTTTCAGTAGTTGCAAACTGTGTGGTTGTGCTACCGGTCTCAGCTTCAGTACTCGTTACAGTTGGAATCGAACTTGTTGTAGAGCTCGTGTTTCCCACGGTCGTGCTCGTTCTCGATGGAACTTGTCTTGTAGATGTAGTGCTTATTAACGTCGTCGTTGTTGTTGGCATTTCTGTGGATTGAGTAGTAGACACCGTGCTGGATGTGCTGCTTGTTGTCGGCACCTCAGTCGTTGTACTCATGCTTCCCTGCGCTGTTGAAGTTCTTGCCTCTGTGGTAACTGTTGTTGATTCCGTCGTGGTGCTGCTTGTTGTTTTTTGTTCTGTGGGATTGAATTGAAAAATGAAATTGCTCAGAATGATTCTATTTCAGTCTATAAAAGCAATGTTTTCTGCAAATAAAATCCTTCTATTGTAAGCGTTTCCCTAAAACCTATAAACACAACCTGAGCAGCAGCGCTGTTTCATTCCATCTTCTAAAGATACACAATGCTGCAAACAGCTAATATCATGAACTTTCACCCATTTCAGATACTTATCTTGCTAATTTGTGGCCAATGGAAGCCGTTTCAGTTTTCAATCATGTGTTCACGATCGTATTTGCTGTAACAATTTTCCTTGCAACAACAAACGTTTGATCAAATAGTTTATCCGAATCTATGTATTTCCAATATACATTGATATCAGACATATATGTGTACATGTATAGCTTTTACAGAACAATTTTGCCAAAAGTCACCAAGGATGAGACATTAAATTCGGACACGCATTTCTTTCCAATAATATTTCAACCCTGGTTCAATATCCAATTGTTTTTCTTAACGCTGTATATAAATGTGGCAAGCTCATTTTCTTAACGATCTTCACACTCCTTTTCAATCAAATTGGAAAGGAAGAGCCACTTGTCAGCGATACCCTTAAGCCCAAATTATTTCATTAATCTTGCCTCATACAGGCCTCCGTTTGCATCTTTCACAGTTTCTCGTTGATTTTCATTCACCTGTATGATACATACATTGAATCAGGCATTAACTATATAATCCTAATCTTTATGTTTAGGATAATGCTTTCTAAAATCTCTCTCATTCTATCGATCTTAAATTGAATAATTGAATTTAATTTGCAAATTTCACATCTTTCTTAATTTCCTGCAATGTGGAGTATCAGATTAGCTTTATTATCTTGACTTCGGCAATCTGAAATTGACACGTTTTCAGATCCTAAAGAGATTCGCATTCCAACAATGAATAATCACATCTAAGGGAGTATTTTTAATTGAATGTCAAAACTACCAATAGGAATGGAAACGAAAATCACCATCTCACTCGCTTGGCTCTCTGTTTCGTGTCCCTACTTGAGTCGGACATAATTTGCGATTCGATTTCAGAGTCGGGAAATTTGGGAAGATACCTTCCAAACCAAAACGTAAATGTCTACGTCTTTTTTCAAGCTTTTGTTGTTGAGGTTTGTAGCCGGAGAACTGTATATTCCAAATCGCATTTGTTGGTGATCAAATCCTAAAGTAATTCAATTCTGCATATATACCTGTAGTTCCGCTAGAGGTCGTTGTCGGCGATGTGCTTCTTGTGGTTGCCGTACTCTCAGCTGTTGGAGTAGTCGTGCTTGTCTGGAAGTGTGTCGTTGTACTGGTTATTGCTGGTGTTGTGCTTTCAGTAGTTGCAAACTGTGTGGTTGTGCTACCGGTCTCAGCTTCAGTACTCGTTACAGTTGGAATCGAACTTGTTGTAGAGCTCGTGTTTCCCACGGTCGTGCTCGTTCTCGATGGAACTTGTCTTGTAGATGTAGTGCTTATTAACGTCGTCGTTGTTGTTGGCATTTCTGTGGATTGAGTAGTAGACACCGTGCTGGATGTGCTGCTTGTTGTCGGCACCTCAGTCGTTGTACTCATGCTTCCCTGCGCTGTTGAAGTTCTTGCCTCTGTGGTAACTGTTGTTGATTCCGTCGTGGTGCTGCTTGTTGTTTTTTGTTCTGTGGGATTGAATTGAAAAATGAAATTGCTCAGAATGATTCTATTTCAGTCTATAAAAGCAATGTTTTCTGCAAATAAAATCCTTCTATTGTAAAGCGTTTCCCTAAAACCTATAAACACAACCTGAGCAGCAGCGCTGTTTCATTCCATCTTCTAAAGATACACAATGCTGCAAACAGCTAATATCATGAACTTTCACCCATTTCAGATACTTATCTTGCTAATTTGTGGCCAATGGAAGCCGTTTCAGTTTTCAATCATGTGTTCACGATCGTATTTGATGGAACAATTTTCCTTGCAACAACAAACGTTTGATCAAATAGTTTATCCGAATCTATGTATTTCCAATATACATTGATATCAGACATATATGTGTACATGTATAGCTTTTACAGAACAAATTTTGCCAAAAGTCACCAAAGATGAGACATTAAATTCGGACACGCATTTCTTTTAAGAAATATTTCAACCCTGGTTCAATATCCAATTGTTTTTCTTTACGCTGTATATAAATGTGGCAAGCTCATTTTCTTAACGATCTTCACACTCCTTTTCAACCAAATTGAAAAGGAAGAGCCACTTGTCAGCGATACCCTTAAGCCCAAACTATTTCATTAATCTTGCCTCATACAGGCCTCCGTTTGCAACTTTCAGAGTTTCTCGTTGATTTTCATTCACCTGTATGATACATAAATTGAATCAGGAATTAACTATATAATCCTAATCTTTATGTTTAGATAATGCTTTCTAAAATCACTCTCATTCTATCGATCTTAAATTGAATAATTGAATTTAATTTGCAAATTTCACATCTTTCTTAATTTCCTGCAATGTGGAATATCAGATTAGCTTTATTATCTTGACTTCGGCAATCTGAAATTGACACGTTTTCAGATCCTAAAGAGAATCGCATTCCGATAATGAATATTCCCGTCTAAGGGAGTATTTTTAATTGAATGTCAAAACTACCAATAGGAATGGAAACGAAAATCACCATCTCACTCGCCTGGCTCTCTGTTTCGTGTTCCTACTTGACTCTGACATCATTTGCGATTCGATTTCAGAGTCGGGAAATTTGGGAAGATACCTTCCAAACCAAAACGTAAATGTCTACGTCCTTTTTCAAGCTTTTGTTGTTGAGGTTTGTAGCCGGAGAACTATATATTCCAACTCGCATTTGTTGGTGATCAAATCCCAAAGTAATTCAATTCTGCATATATACCTGTAGTTCCGCTAGAGGTCGTTGTCGGCGATATGCTTCTTGTGGTTGCCGTACTCTCAGCTGTTGGAGTAGTCGTGCTTGTCTGGAAGTGTGTCGTTGTACTGGTTATTGCTGGTGTTGTGCTTTCAGTAGTTGCAGACTGTGTGGTTGTGCTACCGGTCTCAGTTTCAGTACTCGTTACAGTTGGAATCGGACTTGTTGTGGAGCTCGTACTTGCCACGGTCGTGCTCGTACTCGATGGAACTTGTCTTGTAGATGTAGTGCTTATTAACGTCGTCGTTGTTGTTGGCATTTCTGTGGATTGAGTAGTAGACACCGTGCTGGATGTGCTGCTTCTTGTCGGCACCTCAGCCGTTGTACTCATGCTTCCCGGCGCTGTTGTTGTTCTTGCCTCTGTGGAAACTGTTGTTGATTCCGTCGTGGGGCTGCTTGTTGTTGTTTGTTCTGTGAGATTGAATTGAAAAATGAAATTGCTCAGAATGATTCTATTTCAGTCTATAAAAGCAATGTTTTCTGCAAATAAAATCCTTCTATTGTAAAGCGTTTATCTAAAACCTATAAACACAACCTGAGCAGCAGCGCTGTTTCATTCCATCTTCTAAAGATACACAACGCTGCAAACAGCTAATATCATGAACTTTCACCCATTTCAGATACTTATCTTGCTAATTTGTGGCCAATGGAAGCCGTTTCAGTTTTCCATCATGTGTTCACGATCCTATTTGATGGAACAATTCTCCTTGCAACAACAAACGTTTGATCAAATAGTTTATCCGAATCTATGTATTTCCAATATACATTGATATCAGACATATATGTGTACATGTATATCTTTTACAGAACAAATTTTGCCAAAAGTCACCAAAGATGAGACATTAAATTCGGACACGCATTTCTTTCCAATAATATTTCAACCCTGGTTCAATATCCAATTGTTTTTCTTAACGCTGTATATAAATGTGGCAAGCTCATTTTCTTAACGATCTTCACACTCCTTTTCAACCAAATTGAAAAGGAAGAGCCACTCGTCAGCGATACCCTTAAGCCCAAACTATTTGATTAATCTTGCCTCATACAGGCCTCCGTTTGCAACTTTCAGAGTTTCTCGTTGATTTTCATTCACCTGTATGATACATAAATTCAATCAGGAATTAACTATATAATCCTAATCTTTATGTTTAGGATAATGCTTTCTAAAATCACTCTCATTCTATCGATCTTAAATTGAATAATTGAATTTAATTTGCAAATTTCACATCTTTCTTAATTTCCTGCAATGTGGAATATCAGATTAGCTTTATTATCTTGACTTCGGCAATCTGAAATTGACACGTTTTCAGATCCTAAAGAGAATCGCATTCCGATAATGAATATTCCCGTCTAAGGGAGTATTTTTAATTGAATGTCAAAACTACCAATAGGAATGGAAACGAAAATCACCATCTCACTCGCCTGGCTCTCTGTTTCGTGTTCCTACTTGACTCGGACATCATTTGCGATTCGATTTCAGAGTCGGGAAATTTGCGAAGATACCTTCCAAACCAAAACGTAAATGTCTACCTCCTTTTTCAAGCTTTTGTTGTTGAGGTTTGTAGCCGGAGAACTATATATTCCAACTCGCATTTGTTGGTGATCAAATCCTAAAGTAATTCAATTCTGCATATATACCTGTAGTTCCGCTAGAGGTCGTTGTCGGCGATGTGCTTCTTGTGGTTGCCGTACTCTCAGCTGTTGGAGTAGTCGTGCTTGTCTGGAAGTGTGTCGTTGTACTGGTTATTGCTGGTGTTGTGCTTTCAGTAGTTGCAGACTGTGTGGTTGTGCTACCGGTCTCAGTTTCAGTACTCGTTACAGTTGGAATCGGACTTGTTGTGGAGCTCGTACTTGCCACGGTCGTGCTCGTACTCGATGGAACTTGTCTTGTAGATGTAGTGCTTATTAACGTCGTCGTTGTTGTTGGCATTTCTGTGGATTGAGTAGTAGACACCGTGCTGGATGTGCTGCTTGTTGTCGGCACCTCAGTCGTTGTACTCATGCTTCCCTGCGCTGTTGTAGTTCTTGCCTCTGTGGTAACTGTTGTTGATTCCGTCGTGGTGCTGCTTGTTGTTGTTTGTTCTGTGAGATTGAATTGAAAAATGAAATTGCTCAGAATGATTCTATTTCAGTCTATAAAAGCAATGTTTTCTGCAAATAAAATCCTTCTATTGTAAAGCGTTTCCCTAAAACCTATAAACACAACCTGAGCAGCAGCGCTGTTTCATTCCATCTTCTAAAGATACACAACGCTGCAAACAGCTAATATCATGAACTTTCACCCATTTCAGATACTTATCTTGCTAATTTGTGGCCAATGGAAGCCGTTTCAGTTTTCAATCATGTGTTCACGATCGTATTTGATGGAACAATTTTCCTTGCAACAACAAACGTTTGATCAAATAGTTTATCCGAATCTATGTATTTCCAATATACATTGATATCAGACATATATGTGTACATGTATATCTTTTACAGAACAAATTTTGCCAAAAGTCACCAAAGATGAGACATTAAATTCGGAAACGCATTTCTTTCCAATAATATTTCAACCCTGGTTCAATATCCAATTGTTTTTCTTAACGCTGTATATAAATGTGGCAAGCTCATTTTCTTAACGATCTTCACACTCCTTTTCAACCAAATTGAAAAGGAAGAGCCACTCGTCAGCGATACCCTTAAGCCCAACCTATTTCATTAATCTTGCCTCATACAGGTCTCCGTTTGCATCTTTCACAGTTTCTCGTTGATTTTCATTCACCTGTATGATACATAAATTGAATCAGGAATTAACTATATAATCCTAATCTTTATGTTTAGGATAATGCTTTCTAAAATCACTCTCATTCTATCGATCTTAAATTGAATAATTGAATTTAATTTGCAAATTTCACATCTTTCTTAATTTCCTGCAATGTGGAATATCACATTAGCTTTATTATCTTGACTTCGGCAATCTGAAATTGACACGTTTTCAGATCCTAAAGAGATTCGCATTCCAATAATGAATAATCCCGTCTAAGGGAGTTTTTTTAATTGAATGTCAAAACTACCAATAGGAATGGAAACGAAAATCACCATCTCACTCGCTTGGCTCTCTGTTTCGTGTTCCTACTTGACTCGGACATAATTTGCGATTCGATTTCAGAGTCGGGAAATTTGGGAAGATACCTTCCAAACCAAAACGTAAATGTCTACGTCCTTTTTCAAGCTTTTGTTGTTGAGGTTTGTAGCCGGAGAACTATATATTCCAACTCGCATTTGTTGGTGATCAAATCCTAAAGTAATTCAATTCTGCATATATACCTGTAGTTCCGCTAGAGGTCGTTGTCGGCGATGTGCTTCTTGTGGTTGCCGTACTCTCAGCTGTTGGAGTAGTCGTGCTTGTCTGGAAGTGTGTCGTTGTACTGGTTATTGCTGGTGTTGTGCTTTCAGTAGTTGCAGACTGTGTGGTTGTGCTACCGGTCTCAGTTTCAGTACTCGTTACAGTTGGAATCGGACTTGTTGTGGAGCTCGTACTTGCCACGGTCGTGCTCGTACTCGATGGAACTTGTCTTGTAGATGTAGTGCTTATTAACGTCGTCCTTGTTGTTGGCATTTCTGTGGATTGAGTAGTAGACACCGTGCTGGATGTGCTGCTTCTTGTCGGCACCTCAGTCGTTGTACTCATGCTTCCCTGCGCTGTTGTAGTTCTTGCCTCTGTGGTAACTGTTGTTGATTCCGTCGTGGGGCTGCTTGTTGTTGTTTGTTCTGTGAGATTGAATTGAAAAATGAAATTGCTCAGAATGATTCTATTTCAGTCTATAAAAGCAATGTTTTCTGCAAATAAAATCCTTCTATTGTAAAGCGTTTCCCTAAAACCTATAAACACAACCTGAGCAGCAGCGCTGTTTCATTCCATCTTCTAAAGATACACAACGCTGCAAACAGCTAATATCATGAACTTTCACCCATTTCAGATACTTATCTTGCTAATTTGTGGCCAATGGAAGCCGTTTCAGTTTTCCATCATGTGTTCACGATCCTATTTGATGGAACAATTTTCCTTGCAACAACAAACGTTTGATCAAATAGTTTATCCGAATCTATGTATTTCCAATATACATTGATATCAGACATATATGTGTACATGTATATCTTTTACAGAACAAATTTTGCCAAAAGTCACCAAAGATGAGACATTAAATTCGGACACGCATTTCTTTCCAATAATATTTCAACCCTGGTTCAATATCCAATTGTTTTTCTTAACGCTGTATATAAATGTGGCAAGCTCATTTTCTTAACGATCTTCACACTCCTTTTCAACCAAATTGAAAAGGAAGAGCCACTCGTCAGCGATACCCTTAAGCCCAACCTATTTCATTAATCTTGCCTCATACAGGTCTCCGTTTGCATCTTTCACAGTTTCTCGTTGATTTTCATTCACCTGTATGATACATAAATTGAATCAGGAATTAACTATATAATCCTAATCTTTATGTTTAGGATAATGCTTTCTAAAATCACTCTCATTCTATCGATCTTAAATTGAAGAATTGAATTTAATTTGCAAATTTCACATCTTTCTTAATTTCCTGCAATGTGGAATATCACATTAGCTTTATTATCTTGACTTCGGCAATCTGAAATTGACACGTTTTCAGATCCTAAAGAGATTCGCATTCCAATAATGAATAATCCCGTCTAAGGGAGTTTTTTTAATTGAATGTCAAAACTACCAATAGGAATGGAAACGAAAATCACCATCTCACTCGCTTGGCTCTCTGTTTCGTGTTCCTACTTGACTCGGACATAATTTGCGATTCGATTTCAGAGTCGGGAAATTTGGGAAGATACCTTCCAAACCAAAACGTAAATGTCTACGTCCTTTTTCAAGCTTTTGTTGTTGAGGTTTGTAGCCGGAGAACTATATATTCCAACTCGCATTTGTTGGTGATCAAATCCTAAAGTAATTCAATTCTGCATATATACCTGTAGTTCCGCTAGAGGTCGTTGTCGGCGATGTGCTTCTTGTGGTTGCCGTACTCTCAGCTGTTGGAGTAGTCGTGCTTGTCTGGAAGTGTGTCGTTGTACTGGTTATTGCTGGTGTTGTGCTTTCAGTAGTTGCAGACTGTGTGGTTGTGCTACCGGTCTCAGTTTCAGTACTCGTTACAGTTGGAATCGGACTTGTTGTGGAGCTCGTACTTGCCACGGTCGTGCTCGTACTCGATGGAACTTGTCTTGTAGATGTAGTGCTTATTAACGTCGTCGTTGTTGTTGGCATTTCTGTGGATTGAGTAGTAGACACCGTGCTGGATGTGCTGCTTGTTGTCGGCACCTCAGTCGTTGTACTCATGCTTCCCTGCGCTGTTGTAGTTCTTGCCTCTGTGGTAACTGTTGTTGATTCCGTCGTGGGGCTGCTTGTTGTTGTTTGTTCTGTGAGATTGAATTGAAAAATGAAATTGCTCAGAATGATTCTATTTCAGTCTATAAAAGCAATGTTTTCTGCAAATAAAATCCTTCTATTGTAAAGCGTTTCCCTAAAACCTATAAACACAACCTGAGCAGCAGCGCTGTTTCATTCCATCTTCTAAAGATACACAATGCTGCAAACAGCTAATATCATGAACTTTCACCCATTTCAGATACTTATCTTGCTAATTTGTGGCCAATGGAAGCCGTTTCAGTTTTCCATCATGTGTTCACGATCGTATTTGATGGAACAATTTTCCTTGCAACAACAAACGTTTGATCAAATAGTTTATCCGAATCTATGTATTTCCAATATACATTGATATCAGACATATATCTGTACATGTATATCTTTTACAGAACAAATTTTGCCAAAAGTCACCAAAGATGAGACATTAAATTCGGACACGCATTTCTTTCCAATAATATTTCAACCCTGGTTCAATATCCAATTGTTTTTCTTAACGCTGTATATAAATGTGGCAAGCTCATTTTCTTAACGATCTTCACACTCCTTTTCAACCAAATTGAAAAGGAAGAGCCACTCGTCAGCGATACCCTTAAGCCCAACCTATTTCATTAATCTTGCCTCATACAGGCCTCCGTTTGCATCTTTCGCAGTTTCTCGTTGATTTTCATTCACCTGTATGATACATAAATTGAATCAGGAATTTACTATATAATCCTACTCTTTATGTTTAGGATAATGCTTTCTAAAATCACTCTCATTCTATCGATCTTAAATTGAATAATTGAATTTAATTTGCAAATTTCACATCTTTCTTAATTTCTTGCAATGTGGAATATCAGATTAGCTTTATTATCTTGACTTCTGCAATCTGAAATTGACACGTTTTCAGATCCTAAAGAGAATCGCATTCCAATAATGAATAATCCCGTCAGAGGGAGTATTTTTAATTGAATGTCAAAACTACCAATAGGAATGGCAACGAAAATCACCATCTCACTCGCCTGGCTCTCTGTTTCGTGTTCCTACTTGACTCGGACATAATTTGCGATTCGATTTCAGAGTCGGGAAATTTGGGAAGATACCTTCCAAACCAAAACGTAAATGTCTACGTCCTTTTTCAAGCTTTTGTTGTTGAGGTTTGTAGCCGGAGAACTATATATTCCAACTCGCATTTGTTGGTGATCAAATCCTAAAGTAATTCAATTCTGCATATATACCTGTAGTTCCGCTAGAGGTCGTTGTCGGCGATGTGCTTCTTATGGTTGCCGTACTCTCAGCTGTTGGAGTAGTCGTGCTTGTCTGGAAGTGTGTCGTTGTACTGGTTATTGCTGGTGTTGTGCTTTCAGTAGTTGCAGACTGTGTGGTTGTGCTACTGGTCTCAGTTTCAGTACTCGTTACAGTTGGAATCGGACTTGTTGTGGAGCTCGTACTTGCCACGGTCGTGCTCGTTCTCGATGGAACTTGTCTTGTAGATGTAGTGCTTATTAACGTCGTCGTTGTTGTTGGCATTTCTGTGGATTGAGTAGTAGACACCGTGCTGGATGTGCTGCTTCTTGTCGGCACCTCAGTCGTTGTACTCATGCTTCCCTGCGCTGTTGTAGTTCTTGCCTCTGTGGTAACTGTTGTTGATTCCGTCGTGGTGCTGCTTGTTGTTGTTTGTTCTGTGAGATTGAATTGAAAAATGAAATTGCTCAGAATGATTCTATTTCAGTCTATAAAAGCAATGTTTTCTGCAAATAAAATCCTTCTATTGTAAAGCGTTTCCCTAAAACCTATAAACACAACCTGAGCAGCAGCGCTGTTTCATTCCATCTTCTAAAGATACACAATGCTGCAAACAGCTAATATCATGAACTTTCACCCATTTCAGATACTTATCTTGCTAATTTGTGGCCAATGGAAGCCGTTTCAGTTTTCAATCATGTGTTCACGATCGTATTTGATGGAACAATTTTCCTTGCAACAACAAACGTTTGATCAAATAGTTTATCCGAATCTATGTATTTCCAATATACATTGATATCAGACATATATGTGTACATGTATAGCTTTAACGGAACAAATTTTGCCAAAAGTCACCAAAGATGAGACATTAAATTCGGACACGCATTTCTTTTAAGAAATATTTCAACCCTGGTTCAATATCCAATTGTTTTTCTTAACGCTGTATATAAATGTGGCAAGCTCATTTTCTTAACGATCTTCACACTCCTTTTCAAACAAATTGAAAAGGAAGAGCCACTTGTCAGCGATACCCTTAACCCCAAACTATTTCATGAATCTTGCCTCATACAGGCCTCCGTTTGCATCTTTCAGAGTTTCTCGTTGATTTTCATTCACCTGTAAGATACATAAATTCAATCAGGAATTAACTATATAATCCTAATCTTTATGTTTAGGATAATGCTTTCTAAAATCACTCTCATTCTATCGATCTTAAATTGAATACTTGAATTTAATTTGCAAATTTCACATCTTTCTTAATTTCCTGCAATGTGGAATATCAGATTAGCTTTATTATCTTGACTTCGGCAATCTGAAATTGACACGTTTTCAGATCCCAAAGAGAATCGCATTCCAATAATGAATATTCCCGTCTAAGGGAGTATTTTTAATTGAATGTCAAAACTACCAATAGGAATGGAAACGAAAATCACCATCTCACTCGCTTGGCTCTCTGTTTCGTGTTCCTACTTGACTCTGACATCATTTGCGATTCGATTTCAGAGTCGGGAAATTTGGGAAGATACCTTCCAAACCAAAACGTAAATGTCTACGTCCTTTTTCAAGCTTTTGTTGTTGAGGTTTGTAGCCGGAGAACTATATATTCCAACTCGCATTTGTTGGTGATCAAATCCTAAAGTAATTCAATTCTGCATATATACCTGTAGTTCCGCTAGAGGTCGTTGTCGGCGATGTGCTTCTTGTGGTTGCCGTACTCTCAGCTGTTGGAGTAGTCGTGCTTGTCTGGAAGTGTGTCGTTGTACTGGTTATTGCTGGTGTTGTGCTTTCAGTAGTTGCAGACTGTGTGGTTGTGCTACCGGTCTCAATTTCAGTACTCGTTACAGTTGGAATCGGACTTGTTGTGGAGCTCGTGCTTGCCACGGTCGTGCTCGTACTCGATGGAACTTGTCTTGTAGATGTAGTGCTTATTAACGTCGTCGTTGTTGTTGGCATTTCTGTGGATTGAGTAGGAGACACCGTGCTGGATGTGCTGCTTCTTGTCGGCACCTCAGTCGTTGTACTCATGCCTCCCTGCGCTGTTGTAGTTCTTGCCTCTGTGGTAACTGTTGTTGATTCCGTCGTGGGGCTGCTTGTTGTTGTTTGTTCTGTGAGATTGAATTGAAAAATGAAATTACTCAGAATGATTCTATTTCAGTCTATAAAAGCAAAGTTTTCTGCAAAAAAAAATTATTCTATTGTAAAGCGTTTCCCGAAAACCTATAAACACAACCTGAGCAGCAGCGCTGTTTCATTCCATCTTCTAAAGATACACAATGCTGCAAACAGCTAATATCATGAACTTTCACCCATTTCAGATTCTTATCTTGCTAATTTGTGGCCAATGGAAGCCGTTTCAGTTTTCAATTCCTTGCAACAACAAACGTTTGATCAAATAGTTTATCCGAATCTATGTATTTCCAATATACATTGATATCAGACATATATGTGTACATGTATAGCTTTTACAGAACAAATTTTGCCAAAAGTCACCAAAGATGAGACATTAAATTCGGACACGCATTTCTTTTAAGAAATATTTCAACCCTGGTTCAATATCCAATTGTTTTTCTTTACGCTGTATATAAATGTGGCAAGCTCATTTTCTTAACGATCTTCACACTCCTTTTCAACCAAATTGAAAAGGAAGAGCCACTTGTCAGCGATACCCTTAAGCCCAAACTATTTCATTAATCTTGCCTCATACAGGCCTCCGTTTGCAACTTTCAGAGTTTCTCGTTGATTTTCATTCACCTGTATGATACATAAATTCAATCAGGAATTAACTATATAATCCTAATCTTTATGTTTAGGATAATGCTTTCTAAAATCACTCTCATTCTATCGATCTTAAGTTGAATAATTGAATTTAATTTGCAAATTTCACATCTTTCTTAATTTCCTGCAATGTGGAATATCAGATTAGCTTTATTATCTTGACTTCGGCAATCTGAAATTGACTCGTTTTCAGATCCTAAAGAGAATCGCATTCCGATAATGAATATTCCCGTCTAAGGGAGTATTTTTAATTGAATGTCAAAACTACCAATAGGAATGGAAACGAAAATCACCATCTCACTCGCCTGGCTCTCTGTTTCGTGTTCCTACTTGACTCTGACATCATTTGCGATTCGATTTCAGAGTCGGGAAATTTGCGAAGATACCTTCCAAACCAAAACGTAAATGTCTACG
This sequence comes from Megalonaias nervosa, assembly GCA_016617855.1. Classification (NCBI taxonomy): domain Eukaryota; kingdom Metazoa; phylum Mollusca; class Bivalvia; order Unionida; family Unionidae; genus Megalonaias; species Megalonaias nervosa. The sequence goes on from JAECUM010061263.1 coordinate 25,419, forward strand.
TCCTTTTTCATGCTTTTGTTGTTGAGGTTTGTAGCCGGA
>JAECUM010061265.1:0-13206 GCA_016617855.1 Megalonaias nervosa
TCTGCAAAAAATATTATTATAAATCTGAAAATAATTGATAAATTTTGACAAATCTGTTGGGTTTTTTTTAATACTAATTTTTGGTTAAAAATCCTGTTTTTTTTAAAAGGGAAATGGTTAAAAATCAAAGAAAATCAGTCCGATTTCTTATTTTTTGAGGGTCAAACCTCGAGCGATTTTATATTTTATTTTTTAGATTTTCTGATAAATTTCGCAATCTCTTGCTAAAAAATCATCAAAATCGACAAAGAAAAAAAAAAATCAGCTAAAAATAAGAAATTTTGACTAAAGTTTTTCATTTTTATCAAAAAAGTCTTAAAAATCAATTATAAAATCCCTCGAGGTTTGACCCTTAAAAATAAGATATCGGACCAAAAAATATTTACCTTTGTCAATTAATCATCTACTAAAATAACTCCACCTCCAGTTGTCGATTTCAGAAACATACTTTATTTTCTACCACAAAGAGCGCAAATGCTTTTTAACATCGTTCTATTATTTATTGTCTTTTCCCTTGTCTCATCCTTATTCTCTGTTTTAGTTTTATATTTGAGACAGTATGCTGACATATTCCTTAGTTTACATAAAATTAACTGCAATCTCATCATTTGCGTAAGAAGGTTGCTTGTCTAATTGCAAAATAAACTTTAAAAAATCAGGATCTCCGGAGTTTTCACTTCGGGACATCTGTCGGATAAACATAATGCAGTAATAACCACAGGCGGATGTTCCAACCGGCTGTAGTTGATTAGACGAGTAATTTATTTTTTTAAATTTTTTAAAATATATTTTTTTTTATAAGATCACTCGGAGGAAGTCCGAACGAATCAAAATAATTATTATCGTAGACAGCAACCAATGAATGCCAGATCCATCATTGAAGTTTTGTATATTTACAACGCACGAACCGCCTGCTGGTACATTATCTAATTCGTCTTTAGAGTATACTCCGCGAAATCCGACAATGTCATTCAATATTTCAATTATATCAAAATTACTCAACGCGACAGGCGTTGTCAACGTCGCAGACGTCGTCAACGGCGTCTGGTGCCTGGTAGAGTCATTCCACGTCCTATCCATAACAGATTTGGAACTAGACTGCCTGCTAACCCCGCTAAAAGTGGAGCGAAAGGAATAATAACCCCTTGTTTTGTTTTTCTTGGCGCTTGCTGACGTTTAATTTTCTTTTTTTTTTTTGTACATTTTGTCGCTTTGGCTGGCATTTTATTATTTATTGTTAAATAAAACTAACGATAGATTTGTTTGATACCATCGCCCGATACAGCTTTTTTAGTTGCTCCAGACACTGCGACTGACGCTGCCGCTAGTCCAAGTGTTCCTAGTACAGGCAAAAATTTTCGTATTGCGCTAGCTATTACAGAAAATGCTGGTCCAAAAATCCGCCATATTTTGCCATTGCTGTTATTTGTGCAACAGACAGTTTGAGAACAAACGGTTTTCCCCGATTAAGTTTATTGATTTGTGGTTGAGTTAACATTACTTTCACTGCGGCGACTTTGTCAGTCTCCTGGGATATCATTAGTGAGACAGAATTACGTTTGGCAACCGCTGCTGATAATTTTTTAATTCGACCGAGTGTTAGGTATATTTCTCTGGTTGTGTATTCCGTTTTCATTTTATACTTGTTTGTCATACAATACTCACACTTGGACAGTCATCCTTCCCTTGGTTGCATCAATTGTCAAAAATCTATCACTTACAACTAGCGCGTATACGTTATATTGTTCGGCTGGCAATACGCCAAGCGCCCAAGTGACTTTAATATCAACAGTCGATCCAATAACTCGTTCAGAATGTTTTAATATATCAAAATAAAACATAGGATACAGTGATCGAAATTCCTCTACTGATATCTGAGATCCACTGTCTGCGTCCTGATATTTTTGCACAGCCTTCATAAGGTACATGTACGGCTGAGACATATTTCTGGTGGCGTCCACGGCAAAATTGCATTCGATTGCACGTTCGGGATATTGTCTAGAATTTAGTCTAACAAAGAGTCGTCTGACGTCTGGGTTATCAAATACGGAGTTGTTCATTTCTTGATTATTACGACGTGGCTGTCGTTGAAATACAACGAACAAATGTCGAGGTAATTGTTCGCTTGACGTAGTTGTAACACGCCAGGTGTAATCATTTGCGTTAAGAATTGCTGTTTGGTAAATTCTGTTTTGCTGAAAATATTTTTTTTTTCGTATAAGCGGTAAATAATGATTCGAGTTTCAACGTTTTAGCTACAGATGAGACAACTCGTGGCATCCACAGCGCTAATCTTGTAATACCAAACTGTCCTTCAGCTACTCCAGCAGTGTGTATTATACAATCGTTTTGATCAGCTCGATCTAAAATAAGTGTATGTTTATTCCGTGGAAAACTGAGTTATACTCGCGGCAAAATCCAAATATTGTACTTAAAGGAAATATCATTGTTATTTGGCGAGATTCTGCGGCAAATGCTTTCGTTTGGTATATCCTTCGTTACATCTTATATTACGTGTACTAATAACACCGTTTATTAAATTTAACATAGCGACTGCATCTGCGGCTGCACCGGGTGGTGTTACACTAAGATTATTACACGCTTGTGTCAGCGAGACTCTCACAGCGTTTGCATCTGCCGCTGCAGCTAGTGGATTAATAAAAATTTTACAACATTTGTTATAAGAAAATTTCTAACGATTACTAGATCTGCAGCAGCGTCAGCGCCGTGTGTAACAGCACCGCCTGAAATAAATTCGCCTGAAGCAGATAAAACAAGTCCAGTATCTTTAAACCACATCATATTTGTGGCCACTGATCTCGAATAATCATCGCTGAACGAGACGATATTTAGTATTGTACTCGCTATAGGCAAGTGCACTGAAATATCTTCCACTGTTTGATTGGCCAGTTGGTACCGTACGCTTTTAAATAATCTCCAACCGTTATTGACAAGTGCAATTTCTGCACCAGCTGCAATATTTATCGCAGTTAGTAATTGACCACGCACTTGTAACACCACCTTGTGCGGCAATAAAAACACGTCCTCGTTTCTTGTGTTAAAAGTTCTGACGCCAACTTTATTTGGTTCGTTTGAGTTTACGTCGAGATAATCAACGTACTCGAATTATGTTACTGTGTCGTCGATATCATGTTCTTCGGCAAGATCGAGATAATTTTTAACTGACATTATTTATTCTATAATCCACACAAAATTGTGCGGCACACAAAATTACAGCAACTAAAACTCAGCAGGTGCTATTATTTGTCTTGTTTTCTTTACAAGTTTGCGTATTACCCCTTCACCACTTGGTGACAATAATTGTTTGTTGTAGCTATCATAGTTAGTTCTGTTTCCGCTGTTGGTGCAATATCTGATATTGCTCGTTTTATTTCCGCGTTTGAAGGCGGGCTGCCTTTAATTTTATCAGCGATCTTTTGTCCTACTGCGGTGCCAGCAGTGCTAGCAATAGCTTTACCTGCGTCAAGTGCAATTGGTGCTACTTTACGCGCAATTCCTGGGATATTTTCAGCTATTTTTTGTAAATATATTTCCAAAGAATCCACCCACAATATTTCTTCTATAAACTTTTTTTTGTCTCATCTTGTTATTAAATTAGGTTTACAAAATTTACGCTACAATCACGAAGTGATCGCGCGTATGTGTAAATAACATGTGACAATTTTATTGTTAAGATCTGTTGATTGATCTGTTAGTTGCATTGTTATTCTGGTTATTTGATTTTTAGGAGTAACAGGATAGTATATTATTTGTCGAAGAGCAATTCGCATCAGTGACCCTGGTGGGACATCTGGTGAAAAACTATAGATTGTTTGACCTTGACTTGCTAAAGCTGAATAAGACCCTAATGGAATAGAGCAATTAATCAATATTGTGTTCACTTGTGTTATGTTAACAGGAAGATCTCCGTCATATGATACACTTTGTTCTGCAACACTGTCGTATTGTTGGTTTTTAAAAACTAATAATGATGCGATACTAGTCGCTGGTGAAAAATCGATTATCAAATTATTTTTTAATGTGATTCTGGCTCGTAGTGTATTATTGTTTGGAGTCAGTTCAAAATTATCTGCGGCAGCGTATTTTGTTATCAGTTCTCTTATCGTTTTGTTGACGTCAGTTACATTATATGCCCCCTGTGGTATTCTAACTGACACCCAACCACCAGAATTAAATGTAAAGTCGTCGTTGACATTTGTTTTTACATGTGCTATAGAATGCCATACCGTAGCAGAAATTAATCCGATTTCGTACTGTTTATTTATATCTAGTATTATTGGCGGATTATAGTAGACAGAAAAGTTTGCGCTGTCACTCGTTGTTTGTGACGAGTCGAGTAATAATGTTGCTGACATTTATATTAAAGTTGTTAGATAAGATCGCTGTGTAAAATTTCGTATTCGGATTTCGTATAAAATTTTGTATTCGGATGATGTTAGTAATCCGCTCGATCTAAGATTGTCTAAGATATCAATAATTTCGTTGTCGATTTCAGTGCTTTCAATTCCAACTTCTTTTGATGTTATTAATAATATAAGTCTGTCAACTAGTTCAGCATTTGATGTAAAAACTCGGACACCAGATCCGGTTCTTTCCTCTGGTAATATTTTAGGTCGTTCGTTTTCGTACTTATCAAATAATCTTTTAAATATCCAACTTTTATCATAATTTTTTTCTCTGGTTCTATACTTATCTGCTGTTATTTTTAAAACATTAGCAATAACTCCGTCTCTCATTTTATTCATCACAACCAACATTTCTTTCTCTGTTTTAGCTACTTTAAGCGTTTCTTCGCCTGTTGAAAAATCATTAATTTTATCGTTTAAAATTCTTTTTAGTTTATTGTGATCATCATCACTCCATTTTCGAATGTTATTAATATCGGTAAGTTTGTCTTCTGCCAATATTTTTCTTATAAAATCATCATATTCAAAATCTTCTATTTTCACCATAGCTTGTTTTCTGTAAAATCTTATCTTTCCTTCAAGAGACATTACTTCTACAGTAGTTTCAGTTGCTCTTTTTTGTTCCTCAGCTAATTTCTTAGTTTGTTTTGACATCTTCTATCAAATTCTTTAACTCGTCCGGATTAACCGTCAGTCTTGCTATTTCTTGCTGAAGTGCAAGAGGGTTATTTATTAATCTCTCAAATTCGGTTTGTCGTGCAACAGGATTAGCAATGTTTTTCACATGTTCCTCTGCAATTTTTTTAGTTTCCTCTTTCGATCTTTCTCCAAGCAAATCTAACAAACATTTTTCTTGCACTTTTTTTTAGTTCCTCTGGGGATAACGCAGATATCTCTGGTTGTTTGCCAAGTACTGCTTCAGTAACAGGTTTAAGGAAACTTGTCCTCGACGAGCTTCTTCCACTTTTTTCTTAAAAGCAGCTCGAGTTGTAATAAATTTTTTTAGTAATTCAATTTTTGGTTGACGTTTGTCCACTATATATTTTTTTATACGTTCTATAAAATTCGTCTATAGAAATGTGTCAATACAACAGCGAAACATCTTAGCTGGATCACGCGCTAGTTTATCAAATAAAAAGAAATTGTATTTGTCTTTGGTTGCTTGATGATATAGTTCAATAAATGTATCTTTTGTTACATCACCACAGTGCTCGTTTGCAATATTTCTCACATCAACATTATCTAGCCCTGGAAATAATATAAAACATCCCGAATTTCGCCAAATAAATCTGTTGACGTTCTAAACTCCTTGCGCTAGGTAAATAGAATTACATTTTTTGTTACGCGATAATGAAAAATAAGATTTAATTTTATTCATCTCCTCGTTGTTTAGAGGAATATCGTCAAATACGATTATTTTATGCTCGGACGAATCAATTTCATCAACAGAATTAATTCTTCTGGTTGTTTTATTAAAATATATCATCGCCAGCGTCAAGCTCATCACGAAGTTTATCGTTGTACTCGCTCAATAATTCGTATTTATCTTGTTGTGGGTTAATTTTGTAAATGTATACCTTATCGTAGTTAAAGTTATCGTTGAGTAAGAGATTTAATAATAAATTTATTTTACCAGATCCTGTACGACAAACAATAAGATAATGACAATCTGGAAGTTCGTTATTATGTTTATGTTTGATTAATCGTTCGGTGTCAAAATTTAATATCGTTGACTTTGCCATTATTGTTATACAGTTTTATGTCATATTGTTTATATAATATGAGTTATTACACAAAGTTTGGAACAGCACTTACAGGAGACGAACCATCAACAATAACTGATACATATCATTAGTCAAAAAAAAAAAAAAAAAAAAACAGGCGACACAATGACATGTAATTTATTGATGTCAAATCAGCGAGTACTTGGATTAGAAGTAGATTATCCACCACCAAAGGTCGATCTTATTCAAGCGGTAAGTTACTCACAACTAAAAACGATCGACAATAACAAATTATCATTGACAGGAGGAATTTTAAGCGGTAACTTAGATATGTCAGAAAAAAAAAAGTTTGGAAACGGCGTATCCGCCAGCAAACCTAAATCAAACCCAAGCGGTTAGTTATTTACAGCTGAAATATGTGGATAATAACAAGCTTGATAAAACAGGTGGAACGGTTACAGGTAATATTAATATGTCGAGTAAAAAAAATATTGGGCTGGAAACTGCGTATCCACCAGCAAATGTTGATAGCACAAAAGCTGTAAGTTGACGATAACAAGCTCGATAAGTCCGGCGGACCAATTTCAGGTAATATAAATATGAGAAATAACAAAATAACGACGACATATGTTCCAGCTAACCCTAATGATCTGACAAATAAGGCGTACGTTGATAGTCTTTCTGGTGGTGGTATAAAACTAACAAAAAATAATGTTGGGTACATTACAAAACACTTTTTAAGGCAATTGATAACCGAGTTGGGTTTGAGGCAAGCGCACCAACACATTATCCTGAAAATTACCCTCATTACGCTTTCTCTGATAGACAAGAATGGACAACTAACGGAGAAAATATAGATTTTTGGATCAAAATCAAATGTCCCATTGCAGTCGCTATTTGGCAATTTCATTTGCGCGGTCGATTAAACTATAATATTGGGCTAATTTATAATTGGCGATTGGATGGATCAAACAATAATATTGACTGGACAACGTTGGATGATGCAACAAACATATATATTTCAACAACAAAATACTTTACAGTTACAACCGAAAACACCGTTAACAAGTACTTATGTTTTCGAATTTATGTTGTCGAAGCTGAAAGTCTGTTTCTAGGATTGACAGCATTTCAAATATACACACTCGATGATCAAATTTAATCTAACGTTATAAAATAATGTCAGAACCAGCAATTATAACCGTTGCGAGAGGATTTTACGATACAATTTTTAAGCCGCACGTATATTTTGGTACATCAGACATTGGCATTGAATCACAAGCACTTAATAAAATGCAAATATGCAAATAGACTGAACCTTGATTCGATAAACGATCCAGCAAACCAATTATCAGAAAGCGAAAATAATTTTGTTCGCGTTATGCGTATGCGAGGGCCACAACTAATAGAAGTAATAGAAAATTTTGATATAATAAACAAATACTGTCATCCCGATGATTGGAGTGAAGAACAAAAGCAAGTTGAAACCCTTCTAAAAAAATACTGCTCGAGCTCAGCAAGGAAAATATTGACACAATAATTCAATCAAATCTATTAAAAGATAAAGCTTATAGTGGAAGAGCACAGGAAGAAAAACGAATAAATGATAATCATGATCGTCTCAACAGACTAGCGGAATCTAAAACATTAAAATTAAAAAGAAACAAAAATTGACGTGATAGTTTTTCGAAACGAGAAATTTTTAAGTATCTCGGTATGTACTACCATGACAAGGAAACCCTAGTTAAAATTGCTAGTACAGAGGATACAACGTTAATTATTAAAGTGTACTCGAACGCAATTTTACCAAAGATACGCAAAAGACCTGAATTCGATCCGATTATTGTTAACAACTCTCTAGAGATAATCAAAAATCTTAACAAGGAAACCGATAATTTCAATGATGTTGAGCGAAAACAGTTTTTTGAAGAAGTCAAATTAGCAAGATTGGAAGATTATAATGATTCTTACTACAACATAAGCGAAGAAGATTATTTTCCACTTCCGTCACTCCAACGCTCTAGACAATTGTCAATACGAAATTATTATACTGAAGTTGAGAAAATACTCACGAAACCATACGAAAATTTAATGTTAAAAATAGCTTCTGCTATTGGTCTTCTCATAATTGAACGAGACAGACTCTGAAAATTAATGCTAATAAATTTCATAGTCGCTTACCCAATTATCAGACATCTTATTCTCAAAAATTTTACGTTAGATCAAACAGAAAGAAAATACGGTAATTTGGTAAAGAAAACAGATTTGTACGAACAGGAAGTAGAAAACACGTTTGATTCCTACAGTTGGTTAAAGAAAAATGAGGTATTGACAGATAAACGATATAATGATACTTCGTCAGATTTTTATAACAAGTACAGAGATTTTATAGCTGATCCTAACAAGAATAACTTCCGTGAGTTTCTTGATTCGATTGTTGGTGTTAGAGTTTTTAATATTGTATAAAAATTGTAAGCAAATATTGTATAATGAAAAAAAACAACAAACAAACAAAACAAAACAGATCATCGATTTCAATTATATTTCAAAGGAAATTCCTAAACAGGATGTTGACGCTCTAATGCAATATTATAGATATTATCATTAAAAAAAAAAACTTTGGTGCGTAAAACAATGTTACAAGTATTATAGTAGAATGCTTCGAGTAATATCATATTTATCACTACTAATGGCCAGCTCTGGTATAATCTCAAGTGGCGCATCATTAAATCCGTTTTTGTTAATAATATCTGGTGTTGGTGTTCCTCTTGCAACAGCGTGTACAAAAACTGAGCCTCGACTTGCGACTAAAAAAAATGCCTGCAAAACAGCAAGCATCACTTATAAAAAATTACTTGATCAGATACGATCTTATTTGCGAGGTATGATATGGACAATTTAATACGCGAGTTGCGTATTATTGACAGCATGTTAACAAATATTCTGCCAATGAGAGTCAGCAGGTATGAAAAAGATTATCATTAAAGATGGTCTTGTTAGTAGTAATAGTAAATGAGCTGTTTCTATCTCAAAGACCCCCTTACCCCGACAAAACATATTTTGTCAGAAATATGCTAGAAAAAGGCTTATTATGTGAAAGTCATTATTTTGAGCTGATAAAATGTCAACATAGAAGGGTTTTGGAGGGGGGAAGGGGGTCTCTGAGATAGAAACCTCATTTACTATTACTACTATGGACACTATTTGCAACATACAATTTTGTATGACAAGCATCGGGCAATATTTGCAATGTATATGTTTGCAATATACATTTTTGTATGACAAGCATCGGGCACTGACCGCTTCGGTGGCCTAGTGGTTAGAGCGTCCGCCTTGGATGCGGAGGTCATGGGTTTCGATCCCCGGCCGAGTCATACCAAAGACTTACAAAAATTCTATTAACAGCTGCCTCACTTGGCACTCAGCATTAAGAGGTTAGTGTTAGGACTGGTCGGCCTGGTGTCAGGATAATCTGACTGGGTGGGACATTATGCTACATGTCTGCGGTATGATGCCCCAGTGCTAGACATCACTATAAACTGCCACACTGCAGGCATCGTAGCGATATGACTGAAAAATTGTTGAAGTTACGTTAAAAATCCAAATCACACACACACACACACACACACACACACACACACACACACACACACACATCGGGCACAATTTGCAATGTACATGTTTGCATGGCAACCAGCAGACACTATTTACAATATACATTTTTGTATGGCAACCAGCAGACACTATTTGCAATATATATTTTTGCATGACAACCAGTGGACACAATTTGCAATACACATTTTTGTATGGTAACCAGTGGGCGCTATTTGCAATATATCTTTTTGTATGGCAACCAGCGGACACTATTTGTAATATTTATTTTTGCATGTTATTTATGAGCTTTTTCTCCGAACCCAATTGTTCTATTTAAAAGCCTATTAAGTACAAAATCAAACAAAAGTTTAAAGTCATAGCACTTTTATTTCTTATGAGACCTGAATAACGATTGACATGAATGTAAAATGCAATTTAGCGCTGCAATAAAGAATTGTCGATATCATTTGATCAATCAAATGGCAGTTATTAATCCTTTCTTTGAATCACATGCGTATGCACGCGTATACTCAATTCATCGTGTTCGTTCTCTATGAAAAATAAATACAAACCGAGAAGTCTATTCAAATTTGTTTTGATTTTAATTTTCTGGAACGTGCCTGCTCCATAATGTCTAAGCAGTTTTATTGTTTAATAGAAATGATACAGATCAAGGCGAACTGTAGGTGTACAAGAGGAAAAGGATCTCTGCCGACAACTAAGTACTGGCTATTTCATCCTACTATCACTGTCGAGACCACGAAAGGATGAAACTGCGTTTCGTACTTGATTTGTCATTGAAAGTGTATTCACTGTCGAAAACACGAGAAAGCCGAAAATGCGTTTAGTACTTGATTTATCGTTGAAAGCGTAATCACTGTCGAAACCACGAAAAGGCTGAAACTGTGTTTCGTACTTGATTTGTCAAAGAAATCGTAAACGCTTTAGCTGTTTTACTCCTTAAGGAGTGCGTGACGTTTTGCAACTTGGTCTGATTTGACTTGTCGGTTTTAAATGCTATTTTGGATTTTTTCTGCTGTGTAAGTAGTGGATATAAATAATACAGATTAAAAACATGTACTCAGCAGCTATCGTGCAGGTAGGTCACCAGAAAGCATACATAAAGCTAAGAGCACGCACCTGAATCCTAAAGAGCAAAATATTCCTTGTAACATCGATCTGAGTAGTGCCGTGGAAGCCAGATAACAAAGTCAGCAGTTCAATTAAACAAGTCATTCCAGCTTTTATTGAGGCCTCAAAAGCAGCCGTTGATAAAGCTTTGAAGAGTACTTGGCACAATTTGTGAACAGTACCCTGGCTATACAGGTACAGCACAATATGTGACTCCACTGCATGAGCAGCCAAATAGGGGAATAATTTTTTTAGTGCATTGGAGCAGAACAGTTTTCTAGAAGGCACAATAGTCCCTTTGTAATGTTCAAGTAAAAAAGATTCTAACAGTGGAAACTCAACATCGATTAGCTTTTTTTTTTGTGGCAATTTTAGGAGTCATGTAAACTTACTGTAGCTCAGTAGACATTGATAAGTCATAGAAAGCAGTAAAGGTGCCACCATTATTAAATGTGAAATCGACAGTTATCAAGCCGAACAAAAGAAGAACTATATAAAAGCACAAATCTTCACATATCGGATTAGATGACAAAGAAATCTAGTAGCAGAACACTTCTCTTCCCGTGCAAGTAGTTTCAGTGACATTATTTTAATTGCGTTTGCCCAAAACTGTAACTGGCATTCTGAAACCAGGAAAGAGAAGGATTGTTAATGGATACGCATCCTAACAACACTGAAACCAAGCGGCTTCAATCACAAGGACTCCAGAAGCTCACCCAGAAATAAATCGTCATCTGATTAAGGCCCATATTTTTCAATCCAAAAATTGGTTCATTTAGTTTATTGTTCATTTACTTCCCTATAATTGCTACTTCTGTTGTTCCCATTGGTATTGGTCTTAAGGTTGTGGTTATTATTAATGAGAGACAACGAATTATCCGCGATATAATCTACAAATAAATCAGTTTATATTAAGAAATAGGTGGCGTATTTGCTTCTCTTTTTGTTGGTCAAAACCAACCAGAATGTAATTTTTTCATTTGAGTACAACTAATAAGACACGATATTCACAATTTTGAAATAAAGCTGCTATTAGAACCATAATCATGTGAAGTTTTGTAAATTGAAGGTTCTATTTGTATTTTTCATTTGTATTGTTTGGACTCTGTTTTGTAATTTTGCCTTTGATAAAGACTCAGCGAGAGTCGAAAGCGTATGCTAGCTAAAAACTAGTTTTGCACCGCTCGTGGTAGTTTGCTGTAGTTGTATTAATCAGTGGCTGATACACGCTCTCCCATGCTGGATGCAGTGTACTCGAAAGAACTGTTATTCGCTGTATAATTTACATACTTTATATTATTAACCACGTGTGACTCTATTTGCATCTGGTGTGATCTAATACTCTTTCTGCCCTGTGTTTATGTCTGTTTTGTGTATACGTTCGCGTTTCTATTTTCTCACCCATGCGACAGAGGAATCTAGCTGTTTTGCTAACCTTACTTTTCTCGTCTCAGTCCAGTCATCTCATGCCAGTCATCTCAGTCTAGGTGTCCTCGCGCTAGGGACTACTTTTTAAAAAATAAACCTTTGTTGTCTTCTGCTATGCCTGACGTAGTTGTTCTAAAATCAAACAACAACAACAACAACAACAACAACAACAACAACAAAGAAATATATAACAAAACAACATAGCAACTTAAGGACTCTCCATTTCTGAGAAAACACCATACAAAACATTTCGAGAGAGACAGACACATACACGCACACGATGTTGAGCTTTTTGGTATTACGACAGTTCGTTCCACACAGCATAGTCAGTTTTATTCTATCTGCAAGCCTGACTCAGTACATTTTCAGGTCAGCGTCATTAAATGTAGCTAAAGCTACCTAACTAGTTTTAAATACTTCGTGTGAAACAAATTATATACTGTTAGCTACATTTAATGACGCTGACCTGAAAATTGACTGTGCTACAGATAGGATAAAATTCTCAATGCTGTGTGAAATGAACTATGACAGAAAACACTGATCTATGCACATAGCCTATAGACCTATACACTTCATAGTCTTCAAACGCTATTAACAACTACAGAAAACTTAGTAACAGCCAGAAATGTGTTATGTCAAACATGCTTTATTCTCTTTTTGTTGAGCATCTCCATTGCACCCCAGTTGAATCAAAAATATACCTACACTATTTAATGACAAATAATGCACTTACCAGCCAGAAGGAATCATTTATCCGTCAACACATTAATCCATAAGCAAATTTCACTGTAACACTTGCCGTATTTCCAAGACAGAAAAATAAATTTTCAAAGAATCAGTGAACTTGAAAGTTTAGCACATGGTTATCCGCTGGGGTCCGTATTTGGAGGGTCTTTTATACA
>JAECUM010061269.1:0-17036 GCA_016617855.1 Megalonaias nervosa
ACAAAGCCGCACTCTACTCCCTGAATGAGAACACTCTCATTAGAAGAAGACTTCTCAGAAAAAGGTAAAGTACCTGATAATAAAAGACTGAGAAGCTCCTGTATCCCTTAAAATTTTAATAGGGATAGGATTGGCCATATCACCCAAGAGTGATATAGAACCCTTCGACATGAATGGTTCATAATTCTCCATAATACAATCAGACTGAGATTGAGACCCAACAAATGTATTGCTTTCAATACATGACCGTGACCTTGACCTCTTAGAAATAAGAGCGTTTGGGATAGGTCTATCTTGATTCTGATGCTTATATTTCAATTTGGAGCAATCAGAAATAACGTGTCCTTTTTTCTTGCAATAGCTACACGTAGGTAGAGACAAGGATTTTGAATCAAACTTATCAAAAGCTTTATTTTTACAAGTTGTGCCAGACTGAGTTTTAGAAGGAGTCGTATTAGGCTGAAATACCTTTCTACCAGTAGACTGTTGAGTAAAAGACTTGCCTACAACAGAAACTTTGTGAGTTAAGAAATACTTATCAGCAGCACGAGCAGCATTTTCCAAGGTTTCGATCTGATGCTCTTCAAGATAATTTTTAATGTTGCTATGGACACAGTTCTTGAACTCTTCAAGTAATACAAGTTGTTTAAGACTTTCATAATCATGTTCAACTTTCTCGGAGAAGCACCATCTATCAAATAACTGCTCTTTTTCTCTTGCGAATTCGACACAAGTTTGTGTCGAATTCTTTTTTATAGTTCTAAATTTTTGCCGATAAGCCTCAGGGACTAACTCATAACCTTTTAAGATGCATTCCTTAACCAAATCATAGTCAGAACTTTGCTGTACTGACAGGGATGCATAGATATTTCGGGCTTTGCCATAAAGTAAACATTGCAATAACTGAATCCAATGCTCCCTTGGCCATTTCAAATTTTCAGTAACTTTTTTAAAATAAATAAAATATTTGTCTACTTCTTTTTCACTAAAAGGGGGTACTAGCCTAATATTCCTTGTAATATCAAAACTTGAATTTGTATGTGGAGTGGAAATTCGCCTTTCACTTGCCAGTTCTATTTCTTTTAACTTAATTTGAAATTCCCTTTCATCCTTCTCTCTTTGCAATTGCATCTGTGTGTGTGTGTGTGTGTGTGTGTGTGTGTGTGTGTGTGTCCCTCTCTCTCTCTCTCAAATTGTACCTGCATTTGTTTATCTTTCTCTCTTTCCTTTCTCTCTCTTTCTCAGCTTGCAACTGCAAATGTTTCTCTCTCTCTCCTCTTTTTCATATAGCATTTGTTTTTCTTCTTTTTGTAAATGCATTTGTTCTTTTTCTTTTTCCAATTGCAACTGCATTTGTTTCTCTTCTTTATCTTTCTGAAGTTCCAGCTTCCTTAACTCTAATTCCATCTCATATTTCATTTTTAATTCCTTTACCTTTATGTCAAAATCTGATACAGACTTACTGATCGAAGCCAAAACACTTTTATCGGAAACATTCTTCTCTACCAAATACTGAATCAAAATGTTTTCAATTTCTTGCTTCGTTAAGGAAGCTTTTGCCTCAGAAAGATCGTATTTTCTGGCAAGTTCAAGCAATTCATCTTTTTTTCAAACTATCCAACTGCTCCTGAGTAGGATTAGAAAGAAAAGTTTCCACTTTTGAAGACATTGTGAAAAAGCCTGTTGTTTTCACTAAAGATTTCAAACAAAATGTGAAATAATACTTGGGATTTAAAAAGTAGGGGAATTTAAATTTCAAAAAACAATTTTCTGAAATATTTTTAGCCAAAATTCATATATCGGAAGGACGAGAACCCCAATTTTCTTTGTTACGTGACTAGGCTTGTTCGAAGTAACAAAGAAAAGAGTGAAACAAGCTTTGTAAATTTTAACAGAATAATTTATTTCCCTAGAAAACAAGGTAAAAATATGAAAAAGGACTTACGGTTTGTGAATCTAATCCAAAAACTAATCCTAGAATTTAAAAATATAAGTCCTATCACTAAAACGTTCTAATTGAATCCAAGTTCGAATCTCGATGAAGTTCCAAGATGGAAGGCGATGACGTCCTCCATAACCAGTTTTGTGCTGATTTGTCGACAGTTATTTGTTGAGTCACCAAGAATATAATTCCCGCTTTTGAATTCCGAATAATTTAGTAAATGTCTTTGTTCAAGAATTTCGATGAAGAAGAGTATTTTCCATAGTGAATAAATTATTTTAAATAAAAAAAACTCAATTCAAATGGCAACAATAGGAATACCTTTCGGCCTGAAGGTATAATTTACAACTGACTCAGAAACACTAAGATTGAGTATTTAAACTCAACCATAAACGTAATTTCAGACCCTCGTGATGGGTCACGTGGTCACCAGCCCGAACGTGACCTTGGTAATGAACAATCATTTTCACTCTGTGTTTACCAAATTCAGAACCAATGTCAAGAACTAGGTCAGCTAAAAATATAACTGAGCAATAGACTGCGTGTTTATCAGGTCAAAAGAGGAAACTGAATTTTCCGAAAAAAAAGTCAGAGAATAAAGTTATTACAATAACATGTAATGAAAATAAAAATAAAATAAAAGAGAATTTAAAACAAACACACAAGCAATTAAATTACATATACGTAACACAGGAAGAACCAAGGAAAGATACTGGCAAGCT
Source organism: Megalonaias nervosa (assembly GCA_016617855.1). Classification (NCBI taxonomy): domain Eukaryota; kingdom Metazoa; phylum Mollusca; class Bivalvia; order Unionida; family Unionidae; genus Megalonaias; species Megalonaias nervosa. The sequence goes on from JAECUM010061269.1 coordinate 2,665, forward strand.
TTCTCACATACCCACATTGGCCGAGCCCGAGACCTGAATCCACGTGGACAAAGGTGAGATGGCAGTGATCGGTAAAGGGGAGCTCTTTAGATTACTCGGCTACCAGGGGACCCATTTTGAGGGAGGGAAATTAACACTTTAAATACAAATCTGCATATAATGTGCTTACAGGTAATCAGTATGTTCCCGGAGGTCTCACATACACGTGGATTGTGATTTCAAGTTGTAAATATTAATCATGATTAAGAGCAGGATGAACAGTATGTTGTAGTGATGGTGATGAAAGTAGCAAAAATGACGGGGTGCAAGGAAATCAATAGATGGAACAATGTATTTAGGACTTTGTTTAATAAAATACTCTTTAGTGATGTTCAGATGTCATAGATACAATGTAATGCAAAGAGTAGTATGGTGTTGTGTGTGTGTGTGTGTGTGTGTGTGTGTGTGTGTGTGTGTGTGTGTGTGTGTGTGTGATTTGGATTTTTAACGTAGCTTTAACAATTTTCCAGTCATATCACTACCATGTCTGTGGTGTGGCAGTTTATAGTGATGTCTAGTACTGGGGCATCATGCCGCAGTCATGTAGCATCATGTCCCACCCAGACACATTATCCTGACACCATGCCGACTAGTCCTAACACTGATCTCTTAATGCTGATTTCCTGACAAGGCAGCTGATAGTACCATTTTTATAAGTCTTTGGAATGACTCGGACAGGGTTCGAACCCGCGACTAGCCGAATAAGACGCGGACGCTCTAACCACTTATGCCACCGGAGCGAGTATTATGGTGTTTGAAAATTAAATCAAAGTTGTATGGCTGATTGGGGAAAGATTAAATAATGAGATGTTGCTGTTGATTACAGTAATGAGTACGACGATATGATGAAATCGGGGGATTTTCTACAATAATAATAATAATAATCATCATCATCTTCTTCATCATCATAACAAGCGACCAACAATAACACAACCAATTAGGAACTAGGTGTGTCTATGGGATACCATCAGTAATCATGGTTAGACGAGGAACTAAGACGTGTACGTTGATGCCCTGGAGACAGGCAGCACTATGCGGATGTAAATGCTTTGGCACTTACCGCTCTGTTCACCCTCAACGATATACAGATTGGATCCGATTCTTGACATGTCGGACGTGCGTAGCAGGCACCAATGCCAATCATTGCATATGCAATTGCTATGTAGGGGGCGGGGGCGGCATCAAACGGACAAACTACGCATAGGGCTCAGAGCTAGAATACAATTTAGGAAGTTCCTTAACGAGAGTCATAGCAAGGCTCATCCAACACACAAAACAACTGGGACAAGAGCATGTTCCTGCCTAAACAAAGCAAGATACCATAGCATACATAACGGCATACATATCCCCAAGCGGCAACTTCAGTCAGAAACAAAGAGCGAAATTTTTCATTTTGATCAGTAGTGTATCATAGAATACCATATCACAAGCTAACCATGCCTAGCAAAGAAAAGAATGAACGTTTGCTAGGAAAGGAGCAGATCACCGAGAACAAATACGACGATATACTGGAGGCAGTACTAGTAGCTCCAGCCAGGCAGCCAACCTCATCTATGGGGCGGATATCTCCGGCCCCAAAGCGTCACATGCCCTAACAATTTCAATGCCACTAATGCCGGCACCAAGGCAGTAACCCCACCATCATTTGTCAAACGACAAGCCAGTCGGAAAGTTGCCAAGGCAGCAAAGGAGGCAATTCCAGCAAGACGATGTCCTCGAATACCGGCTCAGCCGCTACCACTCACACATAACGAGACGGAATATACAGCAAATCGTACTCGACTATTCGATTAATTAAGCAAGCGTTTTGAGGCATTTGAATATAGAGCTGATGAAGCTGATGATGAGTTTGTTGAGTTATACAAGAAACTTTCCACCAAGCAAGTGACAAGCCGATACGCCAAGATGAAGAAGAAGCCTTATTTTCCGCTGGTGAAATGGGTTTTCACACCCCAGCTGTGTTACACGTTTCCTTGTTTTACCTTTTGGAGAAAGTGTTTGGCTTTAGAGGCAGACGATAACAAAGAAAATGAAAGTTTGTCGATGTATCAGTATTGAAATATTCCACTGTTAGCCAGTATATTCAATATGCAGAGAGGAATAGCAAAACCATTGACGGTATTGAGAATAATGAGGTTTACATTATCTCGAAATTTGATCCACCAGAACAACACCTGAGCGAGACCCAGTTCATCTTTACCTGCATTATTTGAAACGAAATCAAAGAAATTAAAAACTAAAAATAGTGCAATCTTATAAAATGTGTGTACCCTGCACATACCAAGCAATTTCCAGAATCAAATGAATCAATAAACGTTGGAAGATATAATAAAGCAACGGGATTTACAAATAAATGAGTAAAAGATAAAAGCCAAAAGGTAAAAGTGTACACTGCAAGGCAATGTAAATAAAAATTGCTTTCACGAGAGAACATATTTAAAATTGCAAGTTCTCTCCTGGACCAGTAGGAGTTACCCGAATCTGGGATCGCTGAGGAAATTGACTACAGAAGAGGAAGACCTACGGGGAATCACCAATCATTCAGAAAGGAAGAATAATGTGACAACCCTATTAAAAGTTGGAGTCCCTTCAACCAAGATGAGACATATGACAGGGAATTAAACTATGTCATCTATAGCTGGTAATAGCAATGGCAGTAAGTGTACTTTAATCTTTCTGGAATCTTTAATTTCCTTAAAATTTATTTCCATAGTTATATCTGCTAATTAGAATTACACAGGTTTCAAAACTCGATCAACAGCGCGAATTTGTGCTTTAATGCAGACTCAATTTCCAACAGAAAATCACGTTCCGAAGGAGAATTTACTGCTCTTCAAAACGAAATGAATTTGATATCACAATAAATCAATATTTATCCTGCATCTCTACGAGAATTTCAAATTAAACCAATTCATTTTTTTTCCAGCTTATGATTCCAAACTATCAATGACAAAACAGAGTCACATGTGTAGCTTGCTACAAGGCCAATCCACGCTTATCACTTGCACATCGTACGGAATCGACCCAGCAAATAACTCCAGTCCATTACAACTAAACAGGCAGAATTTGTTTAACTCAGCAGGGGAAAAAAAAGCCCACTGTTCCAGAGCAATTGGGAAAGTTATTCCAATGCTCGTTCATTTACAGTATGACTCCAAATTTCAATCTTAAGTAAATTTTCGTTTATTTTTGAAAGAAAGACTGAGCACGAGGGAAACTACGACGTTCAAAGGTCGATGGGCGGTGCTATATGCACACGAATACTGTTAATGTGTATTTGTTTTACTACGGCTTTGTATTTACGTTCGAATCTAGAAGAAAACACAGTTCTTTGTTCCTTGTATGTGTTCTTTTTATTATTCAGCCTTACGCAGAAATCAAATTGAGTATATAAGAAAAAACTACAACATTATTATAGGAAAATATGAACTCGTTTTTACTCTTTTATACTGCACTCCTAACGTCGGGCAATATAGCTCAGAGACGCTCGTTCATATTTTCTGATACAAATGCAGTAACCTATAAGAATTCAAGTTGGTACCCCTGTATCGTCTTAGGTACGTGCTGATATCATGGCCTCACATTACGAAATCATAGTGGAACGCTGAAAATGCAATCTTAGAAGAAATATACCCTACTGGATAATATTTAACATTGACCGCATGTATCCCCCATCTTGATATTTGTCTAGTGGTAGTGAATGCTAACTTAAACATAATTTGAAAGAATTAAGTTGAGCTGTAAATGCGTTCCATTTTAAAATTAAAGATAATTGCTCTTTTTTGATCTTCAGAAGATTATCCTAGCATCACAAATTTTAATCCATTTATAATCAAGAAATTAGCTTGCGGTCCATAACTGTCTTCAATTTGTGCGTGAAACCTATCCTCTAATTCACCGTCATTGAATTTGTAAGTCTGAATGGTCTTAGGTTTTTAAAAATAATGCAGCTTCTAAGTTCTCCTACTTTTGTATGTGAACATCAAAACCAATACATCAAATATTCAGCTCTCATATTTAAAAAGTATACATGGGTATTTCTAGTGTTATTTTATTTTGCTACTTTAGTGTTGTAATATTTTCGTACCTCTGTAGAATACACATATGAATGGTCCCGGATCTACATTACTGGTTTTAACAGAAAAGTTTGAAAAAAAGCATATGATTTAGGCCTGTAAATGTACCAGAACCTGACCTTGAATCGGACCAATTGTCCTTCCATCTTTATGCATGAAATCAGATTATGAATTTGATTCCCATCCCGTGTTTTGTTATCTTGACTGTTATTCCTCTTTTTCTTTCCATGATCATTGACATTGACCCTCTGCTTATTGATTAAATGTTACAGTATATGAAAAAGCAGTACTTTAAAACGTACGTCTAAAGGAAATAGCCTATGTTTTGCGTAAATGAAAGCATCAATACATTTCTTTGTGAAAATTGATGAAAAATGCAAATAGCACTAAAACGTTCTTTAAACTCTGTCGCCATATTTGCTATTTAATGAAACTGTTTATTCATCAAGAATGAACTATGACACTCATAAATTCATTGACCTCAAGGTCACCGCAATTATCATTGAATGCAAATACAGCTGACACATACAGGTCAAGAAACAATATTGTTTTGATAAACACAGAGGAGTTTATGTCAACAAAAATGTGGATGTTGGTTAAATCATAAATATTATCGACCAAAAGTGTTGACTTCGTGTGTACATATGGTCTAGTAGGTTGAATAATAAAAAAACTATCGACCAAATGGCATTTTCCAGCATTCTACTTTGTTCGTTAAATAACTTTACTATAGGACATAGAGATAGAATTAATGCGTACGTATGACATGACGACCTTGAACCGCTATCTTCATGTTAGATCAAACTTTGAGTTCCCGTATCTGCCCGAACTATCACTATCTGCTTATACCTTCAGTTAAGGGCTCCAGGTGGCCGATTTGTAAATCCCCCGTCTTTAGAGATCATTGCCATCTCAGCTCTTTCCGTTTGGGTTTGAGTCTTGGGCATGGTCAATGTGGTTATGAGAGAAAGCTTGCCAATAGCTTCCGGTGGATCGGTGGATTTTTATCCGGGTTTTCCCTGGTTCTTCCTCCACCAGCTATACTTGCTGCTATGTATAGCCTATCATGCGCTGAACATTGGCGTAAAACAAACACGCAAACAACAACAAAAAATATCTTCAGTTAAGTAAAGGGCAAGGGATAAATTATGCAAAGCTTCAATTTCTTGTTTCAAATTTTAGACACAGTGATTCATGAATAAATGTTCTTAGTATTCTAATCTACTATCCAACAATATCACCCGTGACTTATAGGTGTACATTTAATAAAGGAATGTAGCCGAACAAAGCTGAAAGTCTTACTGTTGGATATAAACAGTGATAGTTCAAATGACGTGCAACGCGGGTAACATTACCTGTCCTCGTTCCTCGAAACTTTATCACTTGCGGGAATTCGATCAGAGGACTTGAAACAGACGTTCATACTTGTCCTACCACATGCCTGTAATAACACTTCCTGTTCGGAAAAACCACAACATATCTTGAACAAGTCAGAAGGTAAGTGCATGCCATTTTGTTCTTGACTAAGTTGAATATGAAACGTTTAACGCCCAAATTATTCATCTTATCCATACTAAGTCCTTTACACTTGTTTGCACGAAGCAATTTGTGTTTGTAAACCTAGGTCATATTTAGGGATACTGGTTAGCTTACGGTTTTTGGGCCTCGCTCAATGGCAGGTTGCTATATAAACCTGGATCAAGATAGTGTACTAGTTTAGATTCCAAATGGGATCGTCTCTGCAGGGTACTATATAGATATGTTGACGCTTTTATAGAACACTCTAGCACAATGTGTATGCAGTTTTCTGACATGACATGTGTTTGTTTGTATGTATGTATGTATGTACGTACGTACGTATGCATGCATGTATGTATTTATGTATGTATGTATGTATGTATGTATGTATGTATGTATGTATGAAATGGTGAAACCATAGCGAAAAAATACCCCTATGGTTGTTATGAACTTTACCATTATATAGACATTTTGAAATATGACCCTGTGTATGCAGTTTTCTGATAGGAAGGTCACTACTTTCTTACGAGTCTATGCTCTTAAAATATGTAATAGAAAAGAGTGAAAGACAATAAACTTTGTAAAATTTAACAACTAATTTATTCTCTAGAATACAAAGTGAAAATGAGAAAAAAGAGCTTACGGTCTTGCGAATTAAATCCCAAAATAATCAAAGAATTACAGTCACAAGTCCTAGTAATTTAAAAGCCTAAATAAAACTCAGTACAAGTCCCGAAGAAATCCAAAAACTTAAGGCGATGACGTTTCTGTTATAGCTTATAGAGCGTTGATGTGTCAACAGTCTTTTGTTGAATCACCGTAATATAATTGCAGGTTTGAATTCAGTATAAATACCAGTGAATGTCTGTATCCAAGAATTTTATCAGAGTACTTTTGCATTTCCAGAGAAAATAATTACTTGAATTCATCTGGACACAACATAATACAACTTGAAAGTGGTTGTTGTTCAAGCATGAATGACCAAGTCCTCACAATTACAAGATTAAATAGTTCTTTACTTGACCTCAGGCCGCAATTAGCATTTTATTAAAGAAAACAATAGAAAATAACATTCAAGAATGATCCTGATGTGTAGCTTCGTATATGCATTTGTGGACAACCTGTGGTCTAGGTTTTACTGGAATTGTGACTACAGCCACTGTTATAGGCTCTACGATGTGCTGTTGGAGATCGACAAGATTTGATGTGGCTAGAGGCACCGGTAAAAATGATCGCGTTACGTTTGCATAAGCAAATACGTGTCTATTCGGAGATTCTCGAGGCGACGCAAGGCAATTACAGAACAATTGCCAATCTGTACTCGGTAGCAGTCGAAGATAAAACGATTACCGAGTTCGAGACGGTTCTGGCTAGAATGTAAAACGTCCGAAGACTCGAAGCGATAAGCGTGCAACTATGCTAGTGCGATCTCGAGTGTGAGGCCTTCCAGAGGTAATTGAAGTCAGGGAAAAAACTAATGGAACTCTGGTTTTGTTGCCGAAATTTTAATCATTTGGGTGACTCCCGGGGTTATATTTGCAACGAAACGCTGCATCGCAGAATTGATGTCGTGTTCGACGCGAATCGATTCAATTCCTTCAGAGGTCGTCTTTGTTTTCGTGATAAATATCATCGATGTCTTCAATGGGTTTGTGCCCTACGGTACGAAATGTCCTTGCGTCCATAATTTTATCGGTGATCAGCAGATGACAAATCGGCGTGACCTTTCTGATGACTTCGGGCATTTTGCTGCTAGCATTAATCGACCCCACACACAGGAGTTTCCAACCGATTCATAGGTTTGTGGACCCTTTTTGGGTTCAAGGACACGCAATCGAGATTCTTTCTCTTGAATGTTCCTTTCCCGATGGTGGTGGGATGAGCCCACTCTTTGGAAGCTCCAATGCCATTTCCAAGTTTGGGTGGCCTTGGCAAGGAATAAATATCCTCTGAGGTCTTTCATGAAGGTGCGTCTCATTAAAACCTTCCCAAAATTCAGTGCCACGATCGGTGTTCCCAGCTTTATTCATTGTAGGCAGCTTCACAAGCATTCCACTCTCCGCCGATTGTTTTGCCTTCTCAATAAACTCCCTAAATATCGACTTGGGCCACTGAGAGTCGATGCACGCTTCGTTTGTATTCGCAGGCATTTTTTGCAACAAATTTTTCTAGTTGACAGGTCTTAAATGAGCGACAGGTATGGGACTTTAAGGAATCCACTGACAAGCGTCTTCGGCAAAATATTCAGGTACTCTTTTCAACTTCGACTTGTACTCGGGTGGTTATTGTTGTGAAAGATTCAAAATTGCGTCTCCGATGCAATTTGCCCGTTCTCGATGATGCCTCTTCTTGGATTTGTGCTGGTGAGCTCTCAGTGACTGGCGCGGTTTCTCTCAAGGCTTTCTTGATATCGTTGGTGCGTTTCGTTGTCTTGACAATTGGACCAGGTTTGTTCATGTTCCCATCATCTTTCTCACTTGGTGGATTCGAATGCGTCCCGCGCAGTGTCCAAAAACATCCTTCATGGTGATATGTTGCTGCGTGAACAAAACTACCTGGAGTATCCTGCAGTAAATATGCTGGTGAAGAGCATATTCTTAGATACGACTATTACTGGCCTGAAACATAGCTCGATGTATGACTGGATTCTAACAACCAACCAATGCCTAGATAATAACCTATAAACCGCGTCGAAGCTGTGTGCTGAAGCATGATTTCGTCTATAAAACGATGTCCGTGTGCGTGAAGAAGCCGCCTCATCCATGACTTGAATGCGGTTGGGGGACTGGCTGTCCAAGATAAAGTCGCCAGATGAATTATTAAAAGAGTCATGCAGGCCAAGATTGCTCAGGGAGGCGAAACCTCCTCCTTCCTTGGCCGTTAGCGCACTACTAGAGGCTTGTGTATTGATAAAACAGACATGGATGTTAAACTCGAAGCGTTATACTACTGTTCCCCAAGTTATTGAAAGGGCAAAGAAGCCGCAAATGTTTCTTCGAATGTCGCCAGAGAATGACTTCCCCAACAAGCGTTGCTGCAGATTTATTTACTCGCCCCCTAGGAAAATGTCCCATGGAAGGTTTTTGACGTATGGACCCTCAACTTAGTTCACCAGGCTGATATCTTATTTCACCAACATGAAAAAGTACACAGGCACGCTGTTGTCCAGGCAAACAACCTGCCAAAAATATGCCCTAACCATCGTGGATATTGCTAGAGGATACATGGAAGCATCTAAAGATTCAACAAATGTCCCATGTGTTGAAACGCATCTAGGCAGATGGATCCGGGCAAAGAATTTCTAAGAGCTGTCGTTGCGTTGTTGCCAAAATACAAAGTGTGGATTCGTCTTGGTCACACCTTCGTTCATCGCGATTAGGTCATTGTGGAACGATTTAAGCGAACACATGAAGAACGATTATTTGGGAATCAGTAAGCGCAGAAAGACGAAGAAGAGAGTTACACACCCAAAATCATCTGGAAAAACAAAACACGAACAATAATTCGATCTCTGCTATAAGAAACAGAAGCTGTCTCATTCTCTCCTCCGTTATCGATGATGCCAGCTAATCCTGACTGAATACAAATATTTCCCAATCCGTTCAATATGCCTCCCACACTTGTTTCTAAAGAGACTCCTACTCCTACTTTGTCTTCTTCTGTTGCTCTGGCTGCTGCTATTGCACAAGAAAACAGTGCTACAGAGAATATATATGTTACATAGTTTACTTGATTTGTCAAAAAAAAAAACCTCACTCCGCTTAGTCTCTTGAAACCTATTTCGTTGTCTTGAAAACCAGTGCTCATAGTCAAATAGTAACTGCATCCCAACATTTTGACAGGAATCAATATATCAAAGAAAATGCTTGAACAGGGATACCTCAGGTTTTGGACAAGATATCCTCCCGAAGAGTTCACAACATCAGCATCGTCGACAAAATGTTCTCCAAATATATGGGTGTATTTTCACTGTCGAAAATAACATGAATGAGCGTAAATGATCATTTTTACGGCTCCTAAATAAATCATCTATACGATATATGAATGTTGTTTGAACATGCTGAAAGGAACCCTTTCCTTGCCGAAGACATAAAAGACGATGAGGGGTCAACATCATCATATTCTACGCCACGTGAATAAAAGAAAAGTCTAGTCTGTCAAATATTTTAAAAAAGTGTTTGCTCATTGAGGACGATTTATTCTGATGCTGATATCCATATTGTTAGCTCAAGTGACTGATCTCATCTTAAGAACAATAGTCGGTCCGTTTTAGGAGGAGTTGAAAAAAAAGTAGGAAGGACAGTACGTTTTAGAAGGACATCAATATTATACCATTTGACCTTACCACCCAACTCTAATGACACTTACAACAACATCGACAGTCGTGAATGGATCGAATATTGCTACAACTCTATGATCTTAAACTATGTAATAGAAAGGAGCAAAAGTATCAAGTTTAGTAAAATCAACAAATGATTTACTTCCGTAGAATACAAAATGAAAATCTTAGAAGAACTTACAGTATTGTGATTTAAATAATCCTAAATTTTCCTATTACAACTTTAAACGTATATGTTCGAAATAATTCCAATAGCATTGAATGTGCTGATGTACCGATAGTCTTCAATACGCTTACTTACCAATGATCTTGAATATATTCGTGTACCACAATGATTAAATCCACTATATCTTTGAATGAGTCCTCAATAATCCCAAATCAGTGTTTTAGTCCAGAACGTCAACAACCACTTTTTAATTCCAATGAATAATTGAAATAAATGATTCCTCAGAAATTATATCAGACCACAACTAAAAATGATTCCACAGATTGATCTGTATCTGCAGTCAGGTTATCTTTCCCTTGATATGCCTAATGCCAATGTTTAATTCCTGCAGCATCAAGTTCAATTTCTACAATCTGTGATTTTTTTTATGTTGTTTATGAATATAAGGGAACACAATAATCATAGAAGAAACTAAAATAATATACTCTTCAAAGTGTTGTAAAGCCAATATCAAAGCCAAACATTCTTTCTTGATCAAGGAATAATTTCTTTGGTTCTTATTTAATTGATTTGAAAAAGTGCACGCTGAATGATCAATACCATTTGTGCCTTCTTGAATCAATATCACTTGTATCAACATACATTTTAAATAATTGACTAAATTTGGAGTTCAGAAAACGTATGTCCTTAAGTACGGCATTTCATTTCACCAAAGATTCCTGACATTTGTCAGACTAATTAAACCTGGATTTCTTACTCCAAACATTAGTCAGAGGCTCGAAAATTATGGAGACATTTGAGTAACATTTCCTATAAAATCAAGACATAACCAAGACTTGCATCAGTTGCTTTCTATGATAGGAACTGGGAATTCAAACATAACCTTGACCATAACTTCTACAGGTTTAACTTGATCGTAATATGTCTTAATAATGTGACACAAGAACGGCAAAACTCACATTTACCTAAATTAATTGTCAGATTAGCATCACTAAGTCGATCAAAGAAATTTTCAAATTGTGTCCAAATGATCTGTCAAAGTATCTTTATAGATTTTATCATATTCATTAAACGCATGAATGTTGAAGGGGAATTTTCATACCAAACAGCTTCACTTTATATTGATAAAGTGCCGAAATTATATTGCTCTTTCCTTCAGTGGTATTCGACGTATCAGAATGGACACAAATTGCAACTGTACATTCAAACCTTTCACCAGAAAGCAGTATACGAAACAGCCACTCTCACTCTTTGTGATCTCAAAACGTCGATGAACACTGAAGAAAACAGTAACTAAAAAGACGACAAAAGATACTGCCACAGAACTGGAATTGAAAGAAAGAGAAAAGATTTAGACTTGCAAACATAATCGGCTAAATCATAGTGAGCCAAAACTGTGCAACAACGTTGACATGTATACTGATTTAACAATAAAAGAAAGCCTGTGTCGACGCCATATCAGGCTGAAAAAAAGAAAGAAGTGTAAAAGGAATTCAAGAAAAAGAATCTATGACCCTTCTGCCACATCCAGACCACTCCTATTTCTCGTTAGACACTTAAATCTTTCTACCCAAATTGCTACACTAACCTAGAAGCATCGAATATTGGTTAACCTTTTGAACATCAATATGGACACACTTCTGACGAACACTTACTGCAAACATGCATGTGCATCTGGCTATCGAAGGCCAAAGCCGAGTTGAAAAGTGTATGTCTTCAGGGCGTAGGACAATGGCTGTAAAAATAATTAACATTTATGTTACATACTAACATTTGACGTACATTTCGAAGAAGTAAAATGGAGGAATCATTAATCGATCGTAAATGGCAAGCCACTTTCGTTGAAGTTTCCCACTTGATTTCATACACTCGAAGTTACAAATATTTATTTTGTGTCATAGATATTTTCTCAAAATCAAAATCAACCTGGACGGCACCTCTGACTTTCTTCACAGATGTTGAGTTAGTGTGATGTTTGACAGTCTTGCTGAAACAAAGTATTTTTTTCACGATCTTCGATGGCAAAAAGAGACAAAAGCGCTGAAATTGTAAATCTACAGCTTCAAAACAACTTAAAATACGAGACGTTTATTTTTTCTCCAATTGAAATCCTGAAATAAAAGAGTATCGTTGATTGTTTTCAAAGAACGTCGAAAATAGTTGTATGGAAATACTTTTACACATCAACGTCAAATACATCAATCAATATGTTACTACATCTTGTGAAAACCTACAATCAGCCGTACCATCGAGGTATCGGATGAACCCCATAACACCTGACTCACAAAAACGAAATTGCAATGTTTGATCATTTTTCTCCTTTTTTCCTTGAACTTCTTAGACATCCAAGAATAAAGTATATGTTGGAAACAGATGATTGAGTGTGCATTGGAAAACAAAATGCACTCCATCCTGACTTTATAATGCCATGTTAATAGGATGTGTGTTGAGTTGTCATTATGTGTGTCATATCTCCATATCGACCCAAAATGTTAAACCTATGGACGTTTCTAGTATTAAATTCTCATAAGACTCCATCTCGACAACATAACGGTAAATGGTGCCACTTAATCTTAATCTTAATAAAGTTTATAACATTAAACTTTTATTACAAATATACACCAAACAGAATGGAATGTACTATCCCTGGATTCTACAGGAGAATGCATGTTAGTACTAAGCAAAATTAATAATCAATATAAATATTGCTATTATACAGGTCAGAGAATCAAGTCATTAATTCACATCTGACTACAAAAATTCTCTATAATTATTTCTTTATATATACCTTGATTTCTATCGTAGGAATCCGGAGTAATTGTGAAGTCAGATAAGAATAGATTACTAGGTGGACATGCGAATGTGTCGGCTACACACAAGTGCATATAACACCGATTTTGCAGCATCACGTTTTGGTGATGTGTGCTTCGTCACGATGGAATATGGTCTGATGCGTGCAGGCAAGGCGATTGGTGCCGTCCACCGCGGACCTGGGTTCGAATCTCCGTAGAGTACGAATTGAAACTTATCTAACCTTTATGATAGTATTATTTGCATTGACTATTTCTGATTATTAATCAGACAATCGATTTAATGGGGCTGCTAATTTAATTTATTGATGCAAATAAACGCTTTTCAACGAAGTTTATGGTGAAAAACCTTTGAAGAAAGGATAGTGACATTCGAAGTAGACTAAAAACCGGAAATGGTGCTTTCTTTGCAATTCACTGGAGGATATTTTTTTTTATGTTAAGTCGACAGAGGGGCCATGATGCTACATATTTTAAATCATTACTTTTTTAAACATGTGTGCTATTATTCTCCGTTTTGGATAAGTATGCATGACTTAAATAAATAATATATTTGTGGAAAGTAATTAATTTCTGGCATTTTTCAGTATTTACTGTAATATTATGGACGGAAGAATGACACCGCACACCAGAAAATTACTACTTCGCTTCCTGCTTCTCATAGTAAATTTAAAAAGGTTACTGCACGTACAAACAAAACTTGTGTCATATAAGAAAATCCAAATCTACTGTATTATAATTGCATGCTTTATTTTTTTAATTCTTTCTCTCCAGGTAAAAGTACATTATTCATAAAAATGGAAGATGAGCCCGACCGTTTTCCATGGAAACCTAAAAAGAAAAAACAAGAATCAGAAAGCGATGATGAAAAATATGGCTTTGGTTCGAAATATCGGCTCGGAAACAATATTACATCCGACGACCAGAGAACAAACGACTCTAATGGTAAAACGGGCACGAATTTAATGTATGTACAGGATAAAATACCAGACCCAGGTATATTTCCACATTATTACTATAAAGAACCCATTCGAGGTAGCGCCATATTTGTTGTCAATCAACGTTTTCAGCATTTCTCATATAGAGAAGGAGCAGAAAAGGATCTGTCATGTCTTAAATCCGTGTTCTTGGATAAACTGGGATTTGAACAACTGAACAAACTTAATGATTTTGACCTCACGATGGCAAAACTGAATGATGTTTTGGGGAAAGCCATCTCGAAGGACTACACCGATACTGATTTCTTCGTTTTCGCCATCAGCACTCATGGTGAGGAGAGAGCAAGACACTCCGATCATTTCGAGCATGCGCTACTGTGCGCTGATGACCAATACAAATTTACTATGGATATAATTAACGAATTCGGTGCATGTCAAACTCTAGCAGGCAAACCGAAAATCTTTGTCATTCAAGCATGCAGGAGT
>JAECUM010061274.1:0-11879 GCA_016617855.1 Megalonaias nervosa
GCCTTCAGGCATTTTGAGCTTTGACAAGTTTAGTCAGTGACAACTTTGTTTAATCCTCAAAGAAGAAACCGTGTTAAGCACACCTAGTTACCTTTGAATTAAGTTTAGTCAGTGACATCTGTATTGATTGACAAGGAAACAGTCTGTCAGGTAGACATGATGACCTTTGAATTTTACTTGATAAAGTGTTTATTTTGACTGTTTAATAAACAAATCAAAGGCAATTTGAAACAAATGATATTTGGGCTATTCTTTGACTAATGTCCACTTGCTCGGAGTTTGAGCTGTTCAAAGCCTATGAAGTGGCAGTTACTTTCTAGTAAATACAGGGATTTTAAGGAAGCCTGATTTTTATATATATATATATATATATATATATATATATATATATATATATATATATATATATATATTGTTACCACCATGTAGTTTAATTACTTGTGTGTTAAAATTTGAATTCTTTCTATTTCATATTTGTATCATTAAATATAATTATTATTGTGATGATGATTATGTTCACAGGGTCTGACATTTTGAAAGAAACGTCGTGTTTATTTAGAACGTAAATATGACTCTTAGGATTTCGTACGCAATTTTTTTTGGATTGCTGGCTTGATAAACAAGCTAGGTAAATGACTGGTTGTGTCCAAGGTCATTTGCCAAGCATGTATGATTATATCGTGTAATGCGATGGTGAGATTTTGAAATCACCATGCGTTCTTCGTGCGTGTGCATGAAATGACGTTTTCGTTCAGTTTAAATACACAGGTATCTGTGAAATAGTCAGTCAGAGTCATATTTTAACGCCTTGTAGAGTCGTTCATATACCTTGAGAAGAATGTATTCTTTTCTGGTGCTGGAAAGAGTTGTTCATTTGTAAGTCTGTAGAGCGAGATGTGTATTGTTAAAGATGGCAGCTATAGTTCATCTACTTTTTAAATAATAATTATTTTCCCTGGAGAACTATACAACTTGCTTTGGACAAAGACATTTAGTGAAATTGATTCTAAATTGGAACGGAACAGTACAAATTGTGATTCAGAGTGAAAATTCTGGACATTTGTGTAAAGACTACATATGACTTCGTCGTCCACCATTTTGGAACGGAACTGAGATTCAAACTAGATTTAGTTAGAACTGTTGTTGATAGGACTTATATATTTTTCACAATTCTAGGATAAATGTTTGGATTTTCTTTGCAAACCGTAAGTCCTATTTCATATTTTCACCTTCTCACCGTGTTTTCTAGGGAAATAAATTATTTTTGTTAAAACTTACAAAGCTTGTTGTCTTCGTCTTTTTCTTTATGTTACTTTAAACGAGCCGATACGTAACAATATATAGCCTCACGTAGACAGTAATGTTAAAACAGGTCCCGGCACTATAGTCTCAAGATTTATAGCCTCAAAAAAAGTGTCCCGGCACTATAGCCTCAATGGGAATTTTGTATAGGGTTAATAGGAATGGAACAGGTAGGGTGAAGTCATGGTACTGGACACTTGCAACAATGTAGCAAGGGGTTGACCTAAATACGCGCAGCTACCACTCTAGGTAGGGACAAATACAGTAGAGAGACAAAGACATAGACAACACATAGATAACACATATATGGCAAAGTGAGAAGAGATATCTTTTCGAGGCATATGAAAGTGGCCCTGAAAAGTGCCTTTGGTTTCTTTCCATTTTCTCCAGTTCTTCAACCAACTTCTTAATTTTCCAATTATTCCTTTTTTCTTCTTTTTCTCTTCTTCTTCTGCTATCCAGTCTGGATGTCCCATGGCTCTAAAGTTTTGCTGTATTTTCATCCAGTTCTTATTCAGTCTGTGAAAGTCCTCTTTCTTTTTTTTGGTTTTCCTTCTCCTTTCTCTCTTTTGTCCATATCTCTTTTATTTTCTACACCTCTTCTCCCATTATCTTTTTCATAATCTCTTCTCCTTTCTTTAAACCGTCTGAACCTTTTTTGACAGAAGGCCACTCGGTTAAATGGAATATGTCTTCCAAATAACATCTGACTTCTATAACAATATCAATCACCTGTTTCAAGGTTCCCACTCTTACATATTTAAGTTGTATAAAACCTCTCAACTTCTCCGATTCCTCCACTATCATTCCTTGTAATTCATAACTGGCTACTTTCAGTCTGGTCACCAAGTCTTGGCTGTCTGGGAACCTCCATTCCATTTCAAGCCCATCCAGCACGTATGATCCATCCATCATCCAGTACCAACTGTCTTTTAATTGATTAAATACATCCATCTTGATAGGTGTTGACTAGTCAACATGGGTAGCCAGACTGACGAGCGTTCCGCGTTATACACGTCAAGCACGGACGTGAACGAAAACATCCCTTACACTCACTTCACATATTATACACTATCCACACAAACAAACGCGAATGCATCAAACATACACACTCTACTATCCACACAAATGGGAAGAGAAAAAAAAAACACACCATACAAACTATCCACACAAACGAAGGATAAGGCATAAAACACACCATACCTACTATCTACATAAACGGACGCGAATGCATAAAACATACACAATATACTATCCACACAAACGGGAAGAGAAAAAAAACCACACACCATACCTACTATCCACACAAACGAACGCGAATGCATAAAAAACACCATATATACTATCCACACAAATGAACGAGGAGGCATAAAACACACCATACCTACTATCCACACAAACAAACGCTAACGCAAACACACACACACACACACACACACACATCAGTAAAGAAGTGAGTGTTTATAGTCACACTGCTTCACACAAATTGGCATTTTGAATAGTCTCTCTTTTCTAGAGATCTGGTTAGCCCTGAGAAGAGCCGTTTTTTTAGAACTCCAAATGCACCTGGTTAATGATGACATCTCCCAGGGCCGGCACCACACACGCATCGCCGGCTAGAGTCATTTTCCCAATTAATGCGTATTGTTCCGAGCGCAGACGGGGCTTGAGTGGACTCATCATCCCAGTTTTCACTTTGAGGAATAGTGAAGACTTGTTCCCTCTGTCTTCTCCTATGCCAGACCCGGGGATGATGAGGTCTCTGTGGCTCCCACTCTTGCCGCTGTCTCTCCAATTCCTCCAATGCTTCCTGCTCCAGTTTTCTGTCTGGAGGACAGCGGCTCTTGGCAGAGGTTGTGGCTGACGTTGTTGTTGTGGCTGTGACTGCGGTTGAGGAGGCGGTACTGGTTGTACAGGTGTACTTATCATTGGCTTCACCTCACACACAGGTCTCATTATGAGGTGAGGCAGGATCCCACTTTTCCGTTCTTTCTCCTCTTCTTTCTTCTTTTTTTCCTCCTCTTCTTTCAACCTGGCTTCATCTGCAACGGCCTCCATAGCCAGCTCGTTCAGGAGATGTCTGGCATACTCCAGGTGCATTTGAAGTTCTAAAAGATTAGCAATTCTGCTGCTCATCTTCAGTGTTGATACGTCAACGATGGGTAGCCAGACTGACGAGCGCTCTGCTTTATATACTTGAAGCACGGACGTGAAGCTAAACATCCCCTGACACCAAAACTTACCATAATAAAAAAAAACTTGGAACGCGCGGACCTAAGAGAAACACTCACGTTGACTTCTTTTACTTACAAACACAGACACACATTATCATACAAGACAGAGACACCATGTGTGGATTTTTTTTACTAACAAAAGAAACGAAGTGCTTATAGACACACTTTTATTTTTTTCAAAAACATAAACACACAATTTTTTTGGCAATTTGAATTAGTATGTCTTTTCGAGAGTATTGGGGTAGCCCTGAAAAGGGCTGGGGGGTTTTTTTTGTCGACGGGGAGTGATGACAATCTTTTTTTACTGTCTAAGATTCCGTCCCCGTCTGACGGCAGGCTTTCCTATACGATACTGTCTGCCTCTGCGGAAAGAGAAGGATAATTCTTTGATGTCTACTCGACAGTCAACAAAACCTCTGTCTGGTTCTTGCTGCTGCTGCTGCTGTTGCTGTTGCTGTTGTTGTTGTTGTTGTTCTCTCTGCTTCTGAAGTCTGTACTTCTCTGTCCATTCTTCTTGCTCTTTCTTGATTTCCTCTCTGAAGACCTCTTCTATCAGGTCTTGGGCTATTGATAACATCCTGATATTCTCTATCTCTTCAGGTTTCGGTATCTGGTTAAGCCTGACACGATGTAAATTGACGTATGCTTCGATCAGCTTGGCTAGTCTGGAAGGCATGTTCGTAGGTTGACGAGTCAACAGTGGATTGCCAGACTGTAGACTGCCCTGCTTTATATGGTTCAAACGCGGACGCGATAGAAAATATCCTTACAAGGGTTTTCGTTGGGTCGGAACGTTATGACAGCGAATGTCATGGTGAGGGATAGAGAGAAGTCAAGGAGCATATATTCACAGTCTTTTTAAAAACAAACTAGAGACACATTTTTTCAAAACACAACATTTTTATTCAACAAACAATCAACCACTAACAATT
Source organism: Megalonaias nervosa (assembly GCA_016617855.1). Classification (NCBI taxonomy): domain Eukaryota; kingdom Metazoa; phylum Mollusca; class Bivalvia; order Unionida; family Unionidae; genus Megalonaias; species Megalonaias nervosa. Next base: position 4,469 of record JAECUM010061274.1, read on the forward strand.
AACAATAACAATAAACAATAACTATTTTTGACAAGGTTGACAACGTTGTGAAATCATGTGAGATTTCCACTGATGGAAGTCATGAGGCCATTGATGTACATTACGTTTCCTAGCTAAAGACAAAAGATAGCCATAATGGTCACAAAACCATCGATCTACTTTATCATCGTTTCTAGAAGAGTGACGATCAAAATAAGTCACTAAATGTTCTAAAGGATATCCAAGACTGCATTGATGAAAAAAATACACACAATATTGTCCACACATCAAGGAATCTGTGCCTTGTAATTTCACATTATTGTATCGTGTCGTCTGGGCATTTCTTCTCATAAAGTCAATGATGTTGTCTTCCAAAGGAGGTAATCGATACCAATCAAAATATTCCACACAATCCTCTTGAGGGAAGTAGACGGTTACCCAGTGAGTTTCTGGGAGATGACTGTCGTCCGTGTTGATGACATAAGCTTGATGGTCTTGAGGTTTGCGATGAGGTAGTTCATCTTTAGCGCACACGACAGGATTCCAAGAAGCAGAATACGAACTGTTCTTCAGAAGTTAATAAAGTTCCCAGGTATCCATTTTCTTGTTTTTTGTCATAGGTAATGATAAGTCATGAATTCAATCCTGACTTTTTGCTTGAAAAGCTCTGTCAATTAGCCGTTTCTTCGCTTCGTCTCCCAACTCTGGGCTAAGGGAGCTTCGATGCGATAGATCTCTAGAGTAGTCAATGGAGGGCAGGAATGATCACGCAAGCCTTTATACCACTCATGCAACACTGTTTCTTCTGAGATGATACTCCAAGCTTCGTCCAGATACTCGTCCAATTTTTCTTCTTGACTCATCATCAAACATTTATCGTGTTGAATTTGACTGGGATGATCGTTTTGACATCCATAACAATCTTTCTTACTCAATTCCGTAATTTTATCCGCCAGGTGTTTAGCAAAACAGGACACTAAATTTTGTTCTTGTTCTGGCCATCTGGACTTGACTACTACCTCGTTCTCTTTGTCTTGGTCTTGTGGTTCTGTTTTCATGCTATCCTCCCATTCCATTTCCAAAGATTCTCTACCGTTCAATGAAGGATAAGAGTCTTCCATAGTTTTTAATAGTCTAGAATGACTTCTCTCAAACTGTTGATTTCGATGGTATTATCGAATTCGGCATACAAGATGACGTTCACCGTCTCAGTGAGAGCTTTTGCAAACTGAAGTTCCACACGCAGTTGACCGGATTTGATAGGGTGGAAAAAAATGTCCCTCGTCGCTGCCTTGGTCTGGAGTAAAATCAAAGGCCCACAAAGTGTAACCTCCTACATAATCCTCGTACGAAATACCGTGACTGATGTTGGTTCCTAGTTGTCCGGTAGCTTCGTACAGGGACAAGTACGATCTCAAGTAATTCTTCTGGGCAAAGTAAGGTTCGAAGGGCCTGGTACACAAGGTCTTGCCATCTCGACTGACTTCGATCTTGGACACTCTGTAGTGCTTAAACTGGAAAGGATTTTGATCGTGGGCTCCGTTGAGGGCTGCATTACTGACGATGCCAACAATTAAACGTTTGGGTAACTGTCCTTGGAACAGATGATCTTCGATCTTGGATCGGAGTCCAGCAGCAATGGTGAATGTTTTCACTTCTACACGTCGTATCGGATACTTGGCGGTCGATCTGCTCAATGTGTGACTGATGTCGTTTCCCGCTTTAGGTAACTCTTCTACGCGGCTCACGTAAAGTCTGGCTTCTTGGATGATGGTTTTGTACTCGTTGGCATGAGCCATCAAATGGAAAGCGACACTGCTGCGATTTAATCTCAGGCGAATATCCACTCCGTTGAGCAAATACTTGTCTTGCAACCACATGTCCAAACGCAAGCGATCCATCAGTTCTAAACTACGACCTTGCAGGATTTTCTTTCGACGGTCGTTAAAACTCACATTGTGAGGATTGTCATCGGCTATCAGGGCTGTGTCGTTAAACGTGTCCTCACCTGAGGTGTCAGGTTTCCATACCACGCAAGCATCCAGATGAGTGTTCTTGGCCTTTTTTCCGTACGTCAAGAGATTTTCTAGGTACGCTCGGTAAGGGTAAATATCCATGCTACTGCTGACCAGTTTGTAATTCAAGTACAAATCCACTTCGCTGAACAAGGAATGCATAAAATTGTTGACGGGAGCTACTCTGGCATCGGCACCCGGATTGGTGTTGTCGGTTTTGATCACTTTCAGTTTCAGGTATAATTAAGTGCTATTCAGATCGATGTAATCTTCGGATTGGCATTTGATCTGAAACTCAATGGGAGCTGAATCCGCCAAAGAGGAGACGGGATGAAATTCGACCCATCGGGATTCTTGCATCGTCATCATGGTGGGTGGCATGGCAAACAGATCCAGTTCCGAACTGGAACAAACGCAGGACTCTCGGTGCATCATTTTCTCTGATTTAATAATCAAAAACGTCTAACTCTCGGACAGTTTTTCTTTTCTTAGTCTTTCTAGCTCTAGGGGTGTGAAGTCCTCTGAAGGGGTGTTTTCGTCGTCTTTTTCTGCCTTGTCCTTGCTGTGGCGTCAGGGAAGCAGGAATGCCTGACTCGGCATCGCCCAGGGCATTTATAGGAGTTTCTCGTCGGCCCAAAATGTCTTTGCCCGTTTGAAGCAAGACATTTTTGCCTGCTCTCAAGAAAGCTTCTTTAGGATTTTGTTTGTCAATGATGACATTTTGGAGAAATTCTTTACCTTGTGTCAACGCGGCATCTTTCAAGGCGTGCAATCCCCGTGTCACCATCGGTTTCAAAACGGGAGCCACCGAACGAAAGGCTGATTTTAGCATATCACCTAAACCATGTCCTCGCTGTCGAGCGACTCCTTGGTACACAGGATACATGACTGACAAAGGGTTAGAGTAATCGTTTTCGAAAATGGAGTTTCACTGTGACTTTCCCTTTGGTGAATGGAATATTTTGTCCCAGATCTCCTTTTATAGTAATGTTGACAGTGTCGAAATACGTCCTACTGACGGGCAGATAGTGAGGATGTACAAATTCGCGATGAACGTGATAGGTGTTTCCACCTTCCTCGTCAGCATTCGTGGAAGAATCCACTTTGAAAGGAATGACACACAGTAGCGGTACGGAGGTATGTCCCACCACGTTGTACTCCGCCACATCGGAGTACACAAAATTCAAATTCAGTCCTTGGTTCATTTCTACAAGGAATCTAAAATATTTCGCAAAATCCGAGTTACTGGTCACGTCTGGTATTTCGTTTCCAGTCTTGATCAACTTGGGGTCTCCACCCAAAATGTCATACAATTCAGGATAAATTCTTATGGCCAATACTTTCTCCTCTGAAAATTTGCTTAGTAGGCAACGAGCTATTTTGTGGTAGTCGATTGTGACACATTTTCTGGTTTTCTCCAAGACTTTGCCAAACACGGCATTGAACCTGTCAGTAATAGCGTTCACCAAATGTTGACCACTAAAATAATACCCTGAGAGAATTTTCAACCGATAAGTGGTTCGTTTAGTTTTGGGGGCTTGTGATTTCATAGTCAACTACACCGCTGCGTTCATCCAAGTGTTCTTGCACTTGCTCGTCATGAACTTCTACCGTAAAAGTGTTTTGATTTTCGACGATGTTTTTGATTTGTGTAGGGTGAATCATTTCCAACAAAGCCACTTCCCAATTTGCTTCGTGACCCAATTGAATGGCCTGGGGTAATTTGGCCGTGTAACAGCATAAGGTATTATTGGGAAACACCTCCATAGAACAGTAACTGGGTAACGTTAAGTAAAATTGGTTGTTCATAATTCCAGAGTTCTAGTGTCCGAGGAGTCGCTGTAAGTCAGAGAAGTGTCTAAAAGAGGATGGTTAGGGTGACTGTTGGAAGAGGGACTGACGTTGGACGCAAGACTCCCGTTGTTGTTCCCGTTAGAAGAATATTTCAGAGACGGATTGGGAAGAAGGTAACCGATACAACTGCTGAGTAAATGGTCCACAATTGTTTATCTCCTTGTTGCAAACTCAGATTGGCAATGGCAGCACTGATGACACAATACACCACAAAGATTTGGTAGAAAAAGACGATTTGCGTTTTAGGCACACGTTCTCCACACCACACCCACAAGGGCTGCTTTTGTAGATCTTGCAGAGAAGAACTGGGGGAAGGAGTGGTCACTGCAGTAGCTGAGGCTGTGTTGAAGGTTGAGGATATCCTTTCCAACGTACTTTGACTTCTTTGACACGTCGTTTTGCACTTTTCGGGTTCTTCGATCGAGAATGCTTTCGATCTCGTACACGTCGTCTTTTTTGTGGTCACACGTTGTAACTCGCGCAAGAAAAACGTTCCTTTTAACACTTCTCCGTTCATGTCTTCCAATTTATAGACGGGAGGATGACGGTCACGCACACGTTCAGTGACACGAAACAATTCGGTGGTCCAGTTGGGTAAGTAATCTTTGTCGAAAGTGCTTTTGGTTTTGCCAATGCGCACCCAATCTCCTGCTACCAACACTCCACCTTTCTTGAGGACAGTCACTGTCGGGGACGTACCAAACAGACGCTGGAAGACGGTCACTTCGTCGTCGGGAGTCACTTCTTGGGGTGGGTGGGGACACGTCCGATGCTCCGATGGTAAGATTGGTTGTAAGATTGGACGAGGTGTGGTAAGACGTCGATGCACTTGAGAGTGTGTTGATGTGTAAAATATTTCCACATGCGTTCTTTCAAGGTACATTGAAAACGTTCCACGATGCTGGCTTTGGTTTCTGGATTCTCGGTGGTGAAAAAATGAATGTCACGTTTCTTCAATTCTTTTTGGAAAGCTTGGTTTAGAAATTCGGTGCCTTTGTCAGTTTGCCATCGACGAGAGTGACGTCCGCTTTGTTTCAACACCAGTTTGAGGGCTCGCACTAACTCACTGCTCGATTTGGAAGTCAATGGTACGACCCAAGCAAATTTGGAAAAGACGTCGATGACACAAAACAAATATTTGTAACCACGATTGTAGGTGGCCAAATGAGCGACATCGGCTAAATCGGCTTGCCATTGATGATCGATGCCCTCCACTCGGGTGCGACTTCTGGAAAATTTTAGTCGAATGGGTTTGTGTAAGGTGTACGTGGCTTGTTCTTGTAACCATCGTTGCACGTGAGGTAAACGGACATTTTTCAGTCGAGTATTGGCAGCACGATACAATTTCTGAACTCCTCCGTAACCTGCAGGGTGGGATGGATCGTAGTAAATGCTGGCTAATAACTTCTCCATTTTTTTAATAAGTGATCCACTCTTCGCTGATGATCCTCTTCTCTTCGTGTGGTATTTTTTTTTTTTGTATTGTAATGCTTTACGTGTCCGAGGGGCTATAGGTGTCGAGGAGGAAGATGTCTGAACTGGGGTAATCAGTTCTTGTTTCACTTCTGTCTTGGCTTTCGTTTTCTCTTCTGAGGAAGAAGGAGTAGCCATCATCTTTTTAATCCAACCAATTCTGGATGTAGGTGGTGTTGTTAACTTGCCTACTTTTCTGGTGGAGATTGAAGCTCTTCTTCTTTTTCTGTCTTGATCACTGGGACTAGTGGTGGTGGACTTTCTGTCTTGATTACTGGGGCTAGTGGTGGTGGTGGTGGTGGTGATAGACTTTTCATCAAGGCCTTAAAATCTTTCAGAGTGGGTAGAGCTGTTTCGTCTAAAGCTTTTTGGTGAAAGAGTTGCAGTCGTTGTAACACCTGACCGTACCTTTGCGATTTTTCCGTTTCTGACAAATCGCTGCGATCCATCAACGATTGCAATTCGTGTTGTAACTAGGACATCTCGGTCAAATGAGGACTGGGAGGTAAATGTGGGGTTCGTTGTTCTTGCCATCGATGGTATTCCATCCATCGTTCGTAAGGCACTAAAGCCAGTTTTCGTCCTTCCATTGGATTTCAAGGATCACGTCTGAGACCTTTTGATTTCAGAGGTCCCTTTTATCTTCTTGACCTTTTATCTTCATCCTCCCAGGATTCTTCCCATTGTTCCCAATACTCCTTGCAGAATAGGTGCTCATATGGTTCCCAGCAAGGGTCCTAACAGGGGTAAACTGGCAATTCCTCTGCGTTGTACCAACATCTTTTTCTTTTGACGAATGGATATTTTCTTTTGGACCATTTGGCGAAGAATGTGTCGATGTTTGGCTAAGCATTCTTTCTTATGTTTAGACAAAGGTATCGTGTCTTTCAAAACATTCAGACAACATTCGCTCACGATATCGATGACATCTTTGGAGGCAGTGTGAATGAGTTTTTTTCGCATAGGTGGAGAAGCTTTGGACAGGACGGACAACATGTCCCAATGTTTGGCTAAACGAGTTGGCAGTCCTTTCCTTTTTTTTTTTCTTTGGGGGTAGAAGAGGAATGTCCTTTTTTTGGTGACATCTTTCTTGGTTGGTTCGTTGGTTCCGTGACACACATCAAAAAATACACTAACGTCGATGACTTGTCACACGGTCATTTATCCCTTTTTTGGACTATCGCTTTGTCATAAAGGTGACGATATGTTTTCCAAAATCGCCAAGGAATCCTCCTCTTTAGTGACTTCTCCTTCTCTTTGGACGAGTGTGTCTTTTCTGGGGGTGACGTCGATATTTGGTTAAGCGCGTTTTCGGATGACGAAATTGTCTTTTTCTTTTTCTTTTCAGGACAGGAGAACGACGATGAGAAGACATCTTTTGGTGCACAACATACACTAAAGTCCATGGCTTCACATGCGTTCTTTTATCTTATTTTTGGCTAGTGGTAATAGATTTAATAGATTTCATAGTTTTGTGCATGTGTGGTAAAAAAAAAAAGACTATGCACAAATCCTTCTCTTTGGTGACTTCTCCTTTTCTTTGGACGATTGTAACTTTTCAGGGACAGACGTCGATGTTTGGCTAAGTGTTTTGTTGGATGACGTGACTGTCCTTTTCTTTTTCCTTTTCCTTTTTGGACAGGAGAACGACGATGGTGACGGTGTACACATCTTGGTGGGGACATCTTTGGGCGTTCAGGAGCACAACAACACTAAACCTATTGTTTGCCTCGGGTCTTTTTATACTGGAATGTGTCGCCACTGATTGTCGGCTCGTCGTATCATTTTCATGGCAGGCATCAAGCTCTGTGGAGGGGTTCGCAACGGACGCAATCGGGACAGTTCTTGCTTGGACAAATCCAGTAAACTCTTTAACATACCTGATTTCACTTGGACTTTGATTTTGGGGGCAGGTACTTTGTGAGCAGCGGCTACCGCCGATAAAGAAGAAGAGGGTGTCACCGCTGGAGGAGACGTTTTTGGAGACACGGGTTTCCAATGTTTCATCAAATTAGGAAAGACGCGTGTCAAATCGGGTTTGGCAGGCATCACCAGCAACGGAGAAGTGGAAGATGTTGAGGTTACTGGAG
>JAECUM010061275.1:0-11359 GCA_016617855.1 Megalonaias nervosa
TTTTTTTTTTTTTTTATTTTTATTTATTATAATGCCAAAGACCGTTAACTTAACGATGAGTGACAAAGTAACTATTGCGTTATTGCGAGATCGTGAACCAGCTGGAAAGATTGCTGCTAGTTTTGGAATTGGATTAGCAAGAGTCTATGAAATTTGGAGAGAAACAAATATGATTAGTAAAGAAGAAGCTAAATTTGATATTGCTGAGTATAACAGAAAATTATCTAAATTAAAAAAGCCATTGATTAAGCTAGAACCTGAAGTAAAATATAAACCTGTTGATAAAGAACGAGAAAGAAAAAAAAGAAAATCTAAAGCGATACAAAGAAAGATCGACAAAAGTATTGAGAGAGAATTAAAAAGACTCGATGAACAAATATTAGCGGCGGTAGCAGCTGAACTACAAACTTGAATTATAATAAGATTATTGTTGATTATAAACTATCCGATTAATAATAAGATTATTGTTGATTATAAACAAAGATAAACTATCCGATTAATAATAAGATTGTTGTTGATTAACCGCAGATCATTGAAATATAATGTCTATCAACCAATATAGATATTTAGTCCATGATCGGCAATCTTGACATCGTTGATTTTCTCCGTGTTTGATAAAACTATTATTGCAGTTGACGCAGTGCCTGTGCGGGGTTGAATAACCATCGCAGTAAATATTATCGCAGTAACTCATTAGTGATTGATAATACTTTTCAAATTTGACAACAGCCGTAATTGTTAACACGATGCAGATTCGTCCATTTCATTATTTATTATTAGGAAAATGGATGAATCTGCATCATTGATTTTGTTAATCTGATGGCGATTTATCTTTATTGATTTCTTTGACGACGTCTCTTATTCTTCCGATAATACACTGTTTGTCTACCCATATTCAGATTATTATAATCATTTCTGATCGTTGGATTCTTCCAGATTTTATCAATAATATAACCCTCATTCTTGGCTATCGTTAAGAGGACGTCCGAGATATTCGACTATAGCAGATTCTGACATACGTAGTAGATTAAATCTCCGAATGAATTCTATTGAAAACAATTTCGCTACCTGATTAATCAACCATGGCGATATATTAGTATTGTTACCAATAATCGGGATTATCTCATTATCGATCACTCTGAAAGTTAATTCGGTGTCTCGCGGATTCAGGTAGTACTCGTTACCGTGTTCATCAACAATCATTTTATCATAGAAATATTCACTATTGTTGCGTATAATATCATAAACGCATTATTCGTGTTGGTCATTATAATAATTCTAGTTGAATGATATTGTTCTGTTAGCTAATTTTCTTCACAAACGATCACGTACTTTATTTCTACGAGTTATTGTTGTTACGTCGCTTATTGATTTTTTCGAGAAACCACTATCTACACGCTCGTTGGTATTAGCAAATCTGATACCATTCTTCGAGACTATTGATCCTTTATTATCGTTTATTATCTTCATCGCAGTATCGTATTGCTCGGTACCTTGAAATAATAAAATCTTTTCTTTCATGATTATTAATAATTATTTTATGCTTTAATTATAAATCAAATATCGATGATATAAGTTAATCTGAGACTTTGTTAACACGATGCAGATTCACCACATTTCATTATTTATTATTAGGAAAATTGGTGAATCTGCATTTCATAATACAGTGTTGTTTTTGATAATCTGATGATTTGAAAGTTTCCGTTAACATGATGGCATTTCATCCATTTCATTATTATTTTATTAGGAAAATGGATGAAATGCCACTTACGATACAATGTTATTTTGTCAATCTGACAGTATGTTAATTATTGAACCATCCATTAACGCTCCATATGTGAAACTTCAACATAGTGGTTCTTGGATCTACCGCGATGATATCATTACCACCATGAAATTCTTGTCGCGTATCGATGAAATTTATCCAACGAGGATCATCATGAAAGTCTGATTTAGGCAACATAGGATAAGTAACTGTGTAGTCTGACCTTGTTGTGTGTTTATTGTCTGCAGTTAATAATGCTCCAAAACCTCTGTAGATGGCTTTAATCTTTTCAAGAATGTTTCTGGTAGTTAATTTATTTGATCGAAATCTTGTTTCAGGAAAGATGCTTGACCAGTTAACGAGTAAATTATTATAATCGCGCAAGATATCAGGATCGTTGATTATATTCTTGATGCACATTCTAAGGTCTGGTCCTGATATCGATACTGATGTTACCATTATATCGTCAGTTACAATATCGGGTAAATTCAATGCGGTTAGAAATCTTCTTATTATTATTAATTTCTCTTTAGGACTAATTTTATTTGATCTAAATACTTCTCTCGCGGTTGCACTGCCGTTATTAAATTTATCAACAATAATCCGGTGAGCTCGTTTTATCTGTGTCGAGTTTTTATACAAGTATTCTATCTGCGGAGCTGGTAATAAACTAACATCACACTGACACATATAATTGATAAAAGATTTCTTTGCTTGATATGGTTCTAGATTTGCATTAGGATCGTATTTGTAATACTGAGGATAATTGCGTTCATAAATAATGGAATCGTCATCAAGAGACTTTGTCTCTAGAGACTTTGTCTCTAGAGACTGTTTTATTCGTTCACCTATCGACGTCTTTAAAAATTCATCGACATTAGGATCGTTATCATAATCGATTTTATTATCAGAATTATCTGATGATTTATCGGTGTTGGTTTTTCTCAACCACGTCTCGTAATCATCTACAGGTGGTTCTATTATTTCATATCCGGTATTCCTCATCGCATCAATCAATCGCGGTGTAAAATACATAATGGAATTATTTTCGTCGATGATATCACTGATATAAGCAAAGCCAAACCCAGTCTGTAGATCTTCAGCGTTTGGAATTCTATATAATTTTGTATCGTTCGAGATCAATCTTTCTCGATCTACTATCACCTTCTCAACACCTTCACGATATATCGGCAGTTTACAAACACGTCGCTTTCTAGTTGATAAATAATGAATTTCGTTAACGCAACGGAATCTGTGGATAGCCTGTTTAGTCGCTTCAACAGATCCTAATTCTTCCGAAAACACGTACATGATTTTGAATCGATCATCAACGATACTAACTCCCGCTTCGAGAGTGTGGTTGCTAATAACAACATCGATATCATCGAAGGCATGATTGATATCGCTAAAGCCAGATTTCTTTTGAGCAGGATCTGTATCGGCGTGATAATATCTAACACGATATCCCAGATGCTGAATGAGCTTAGCTAAACCCTCAACGGAGTAATCGGTATATTGTTTGTTATGCGTGAATATGGCGATTTTGTCATTGACGTCTTTGGATTTTAATCGCTCAATAGGTAAACGTAGATTGCTTTGATGAGAATACTCGATTTGAAATTTCTTATCGTGATCGGGTTTGTAATCGTTAATGATAAATTTCATAGTTGATCGTCCTAGCTTATCACGGAATAATATTAGATCGTCATCGTTAGCATCTGCGTCGAGAACGATTAATCGTTTGCATATCGTTGCTAATCCTATAAATTTATTCCATCGTTCTTTGCTGTGTTTGGCTGAATGAAATTGTTGTCTGCGGATGCCATGCCATTCGTCTACAATAATCACGTCTGGAATTCCACGGATTCTATGTAGAGATTCCCATTGCACAACAACCCGACGTCTATCTCCAGGGTTAAATGTAATACAACCATCAATGTTCATGTAGGACTCAATATTATTATCGGATTTGATTTTCTCGGTGAATGTCTTTCTGTACGATAATGCGAGCACGGACTGATCATCTCTTAATGATTTCCACGCCGATTCAGATTTCCCCATTCCACATGCAGAACCGTCGATGTAGTCATTAGGTATCGCTTTACAACCAGGTCCTGATTCGTGTGTCGGTAACGCCGTGTATGTGTAATCGGCGTTTCTAGTAATTAGATATCCGGGGTAACGAAATCTACGTCTCGCGTTGATCAGATATTTTATATATCTTTTATCTTTTTTGATATCCGCAGCAGCAGCATCTAATGGTTTTATCGGCAATTGTATTTGTTTCCCAATTGATCTAGGGCAGCAGATCGAATAATAAAAGTATTCATCGTTATCATCACTATTGATATACACGAGGCAATTATCGCATTTGTCCTCGATGCAGCCGCGTATCTCATCAAATCCATGCCTGCGCTCGCAAATGTTACACATGTGACCTGGTTCTCTCGATATCGTAAATCTATTACCGATTATACTTACAACGTCGATGAGCTGATCGGGTTTGCCAGTTAGTGCAGTAGATATCCTAGCCATGGATTCCGCTGAGATATCATCGCAGAAAGCTGTTTCATGAACTACTCTAGCGATATAATCAACAGCGCGATGAGGTTGAATACAAGTCGGGCAGACTAGCAGTATAGAAGCGTCAAAATGATCATTATGCGAAATTAATTTTTTGCATAGCGTTTGTTTGCCCGGTTTGTGGGATCGTGTGTTATTTATTTAACTTAATACTATGAAGACCAGCTTGTCGATCAACTTTCCAGTTGGGATTTTTATCATCACAAGCACGATTAGTTAAATCTATTTGCTGATTAAATGTTACTGGTGTTGATTTACAGAGAACATGATAGCCGCTGTTAGTCTCAAACAAGAATACCTTTTCGTGATCACACAAGCATAACGCAGCGAAATAATTAATAATATCGCTGGTGTTGATTCGTTCGTCAGTAATATTTTCTCTTCGATCGCTGTATCGAAATATAACTTTTTCACACACGTACTTGGTGTCCAAATCAAATACGGGATATCTAAGTCTAAATTTGGGGATTATTTCAGTCACCGAAGACTCACCATCGAAATTATTGGCAAATCTGTCAAAATCAACATCGGAGGTAAATACGTAAAATTTGTTAAAATGTTGAACAATTATTCCCTGCGCGTAATTATTATCATCGACGTTAAAAATCTTGATGGCTTCATCTTTTGTATTGTAAAACCTAGACTCAAGAAACGAATTATTTTCGATGATATGTTCTGTCATAGCTATGATTATATAATATACAGAATATACTTCTAATTAAAAAATAATTAAAATATTATTATTATATAATAATGCCATTTCAGACAGGACCTAATAAGTGTCGTTGGATAGTTCAAGGATCAACTCGGACATGTGGAAAGTCGTGCCGAGAAGAATACTGCGCCCATCACAGCCATATGATCAGAACAGGATCGAGAGGAAATAGACCGTGCTTGCGATGTGGTAATGGAGTGCGAGGAAAGATACAAATATGTACAGCGTGTGGCGGTAACAGATACAGGGTGATGTTACTTTATTATAATAAAAGAAAACCGAAGTATATGTTTCATAAAGACGCTCCACCAACAGCAGAGGAATATGTAAATAAATATCTGTTAAGAGACTCTGTCTCTAGAATCGCTGATTCTGACTCTGTCTCTAGAATCGCTGATTCTGACGCTGATTCTGAAATAGATGATTTTAAAGATGTGGCGTCATGATATTATTAATCTGATGGTTAGTTTCTGTGTGTGAATTCGTCCATTTCATTATATTATTATAGGAAAATGGATGGATTCACACATCATGTTGATTTTATTAATCTGATGAATCATCAGTGATTCTATCATAATGGTATTTTGTTGTACATTTTTTTTTCAGTCTCGCGATGGATATAATTGACTTTTCTGCGACACGAAAACAAGAACCAGTAAAACACCATCCTGCGCTTCCGAATTCTATCAGAATGATTATAATAGGCCCATCTGGAAGTGGGAAGACGCAATTACTGCTTAATCTGATAATGCGATGGCTCAAGTGGAACAAACTGTATTTAGTAGCACCATCTGTAGATGATCAGAGGTGTTATGAAGTACTTAAGGATTTTAATAAAAATGCAAAACTACTGGATGGAAATGATATTATTGATTTTATAACCGATATTGATGAAGCACCATCTGTAGATGATCTAGATGGATTCATTAATAATTTAGTAGTGTATGATGATGTTATGCTGGACAAACAATCAAATCCAGGTAGAATATTTCCTCGAGGTAGACATAAAAACACGGATGTGATTTATGTTACTCAGAGATATACACAAATTCCAAAAGTAATCAGAGACAACTGCAATATTTTTAGTTGTATTTAATGGAGTAGATAATTATACTCTACAGAATATTTATTATACTTGGTGTTCAGGCGACATGGACATGATTAAATTTAAAAACTTCTTTTCAAAAGCACAAGCTGTTCCGTTTGGATTTATAACGATAAATTTACACGATCCAAGATCAAGGTATCGTGTAGGTTTAGATAAAATCTTTGGTCCTTGATTTTATCAAGGTAGCAGCAGAGAGGCTGAACGACATACGCGTAGTGACCAGATTGTGAAAAAATCTGGTCAATTAAAGAAGTTTTCATTATTAAGACAAAAATGTTTTTTTAAAACCCTCGTAGGAACCCTTAATTTTCAAAAATAAGGTCTCTACAAAGTTGTAGGGTTCACCCTCTCTGCTGCTTGGTGTATTTTTATTATTATTATTATTATTATTATTATTATTATTATTATTATTAAATAATGCAAGACAGGTAAATACAGTTTACCTCGTATTTACGATTTGTTTCACAATTGCAATAAATTTATTATTTTTTACGACAAACTTGATAGTTGTAAACATGTATATAATTCTTCATTAATTTAATTTTTTCTGTACAATGATCATGCGAGGATAGCCCAGGCAATGATTTAAAGGAAAATAATTGTGGATACAATGATTTCAAGGGATGCAACTGCAAATATATTTAGGTATTCCTCTGAATGATCACATAGAAAGTCCTAGATCACTCACAATAGGAAATTGTTGTTGTTGTTGTTGTAGGGTTTAACGCCATTTTTCAGCACAAGATAGGCTATACATGGCGGCCAGTATTATTGGTGGAGGAAGAACCCTGGAAAACCCCGGGAAGAACCACCGACCCACGAGAAGCTATTGGCAGGCTTTCTCACGTGCCCACGTTAGCCGAGCCTGAGACTCGAACTCACGCAGACAGAGGTGAGATGGCAGTGATCCGTAACGGTGAGCGCTTTAGACCACTCGGCCACTCGGGGCCCCCACAATAGGAAAGGTGACAATAATAAACGAATAATTACATTACGTAACGATGCAGGTTCCTTGTGCAGCTGATTATATTACGTGAATTGGTAAGCAGGGGCAAATATTATTTTCCTCAATGTCCAATATTGCATGGGTTACGTTTGCTTTTATTTCATTGAAGAATAGCACTTGTTACGACCATATAGTTTAATTACTTGTGTGTTAAAATTTGAATTCTTTTTATTTCATCTTTGTATCATTATATTTTATTATGATGTTGATTATGTTCACGGGATCTGATATTTTTGAAAGAAACATCGTGTTTATTTAGAACGTAAATATGACTCTCGGCTTTGCGTAAGCATTATTTTAGATTGCCGACTGGATAAACAACCGGCATAAACGATTGGTTGTGGCCAGGGTCATTTCTAAGCATATGTGAATTACATCGAGTACTGCGATTGTTAGATGATGAAATAACCATGCGTTCTTCGTGCGTGTGCATGAAATGACGTCTAAGGTCGGTTTTTAACACTTAGGTCCCTGTGAAATAGTCAGAGTCGTTCTTATACCTTGAGAAGAAGGTATTATTTTTCTTGTGCTGGAAAGAGTTTATATTTTTCTTTACATCTGTAGAGCTCGAGATGTGTCTTGTTATAGATGACAGCTATAGGAGTTCATCTACTTTTTAAATAATAATTTATTTTTTATTGGAGAACTACACAAGTGGTTTAGGACAAAGACATTCAGTGAAATTCATTCTAAATTGGAATAGTACTGTACAAATTGTGGTTCAACGTGAAATTCTGGACATTTGTGTAAAGACTTCATCTGACGTCATCGTCCTCCATCTTGGAACGTCATCAAGATTCGAACCTGGATTCAGTTAAAATTATTTAGTGATAGGGCTTGTATTTTTTTCAGTACTAGGATAAATGTTTGGATTTTCTTCACAAACCGTAAGTCCTATTTCATATTTTCACCTTTTCACCGTGTTTTCTAGGGAAATAAATTATTTTTGTTAAAACTTACAAAGCTTGTTGTCTTCACTCTTTTCTTTTGTTACTTTTGAACGAGCCGATACGTAACACACTCAAGTTCTTCAATTGTTTTACGCATATTCCTAAGTTTTATTGTTAAATCTAGTCTCATACGCATTTAATTTTATTAACTTCTCTCTTTTTCGCAGTATTTCTAAGAATGTGACTTTATAACATTTTCTGTTTAGAATGATAGCTTGCTGAAACACCAAAATAACTACATTACTATATTTGAACACAGCAATATAAAAAAGGATAAACAAAACAACAAGAACAAATTTGGTGAAGTAATATCATGGAGTCAAAGTAGGTTTGTAAATCAAACCAACTGTTGTTATTGGGCTAAAATGTGTTAGCTATTGTTTAAACGTTGGTCACTTTGTAGCTGGCCCATTCCGGTGCCTGATCGAACCCTGTTAATATTTCGGCTTGCTCCTGGAAAAGGACTGTGGAAAAGCTGTATAGTTTTTATTTTGTTAAGGTTAAGTTTTAGTATCTGTTTCATGAAGACACATTTGTAATATGATATAGTTTTAAGAAAAGACTGTGCTGGAAGGACATTATACATTTCTCTTGCGTGCATTTCAAATATTAATGTAACAACTGAAGAATACTATTAACAAGGTCACAGCTACCGATTTCAAAGTCAGTAGTGGTCCGCGAAGACTGCAATAATGCAACAGGGAAATATTTAGAGTCCATGCAATATCAAGCTGCGTTGATTCACTGGCTTTCGCTTATTTTATATTTCTAATGCTGTCTTTCAGACAATACGTGCTCTAAAGAATGGTGGGGAAAAAAATCAATAGCAACACACTGTATCAGCTGAGGGATATATCGTAGCATCCAGTTGGGGTAGCTATTTGACGGTATCTTTTGGGGTAGGGGGTGACTTCTTAACCATACCAAGACATTGTGCGTGACCTCCCGGGCATTGTTAACAGGGAGCATTGGCACTGGTGAACTTTGCAATATTAGATCATCCGTATTTATCACATAGTCTGTGCACTTTACATATAGTGTGTGTAGTCTAATATTTTTTTTATATTATACACTTTAACATACCACTTTATGTGATTCTGAATGGTCCAAATAAACCCATGAAATTCTTGCGTAGTATTATCTTTACTGACTGGCGGCTATCGTGGGAAAATTTGCTTTACCCCGCCTCATGGAAAATTTGCTTTTCACAAATACTATGAATATTTTAGCTGCCATTTTTCGAATCTACTGCCCAAAAGGAATTGAGGAAAAATGTCGCTTCTTTCTGAATATGGCTTTTATACCCCACAGGGGTTCGTTACGCTATGTATAGCATATAATGCTATGAAAAATGGCGTAAAATCCCAAGAAAGGAACAACAACAACACGTAAAACTAAGGATATTGTTTGGGTGATAGTGGGTGTCGGGGTAGGTGTGAGTTGTATAACATGTAGTCCACTCATTATACAAGCGTGGTTTAAATATCAACTTATAGAAGTAAATAAACTCACCTCTGTTCACAGAAGAATGTGGGCATAAACAAGTCTTCCAGCCGACAGAACATATTTACGCGGTAATTCCGACTCAAAATGAAATTTGTAATGTCTTCTGTAGTCCACTGATGCAAATCAAGTATTGCAAATATTCGGTCACAAATACATTACAGTACATATGGGAATTTCTGCATTCAGTAACCTCCTTTCACATTAATATCGCAAATATATAATTTTCAGTTGTGAAAGTGACACTTTATGGCAAACAGGGATCGTCTACTGCATTATAGCCGATACAGTATTAAATAATATGACATCACACGCATTGGACATTCTTTGTTGAAAAATGATTTTGTCTGTATAAAATGTTCTGTTTATTCGTGAGGACACTTTTTGTTTCATTTATAATTTGTAAAACAAAAAGTATTAGCTACTTTTAAACGTTAATACCTTTTCAGCCTCGTTCTGGACCTTTTTACGCACACACAGATGAAAGGCGCATCGCCTCAGTCAGAATGAAAGAAATTCGTTTTACTTTCTATCTAAATAATTTCCACTGAAAAGTTTAATCCATCTGTTTGGCTTAGATTTTTAGACGACATATTTATGATCTGGAACCATTCAACTGAAGAACTGGAAAAATTCATTGATCGCCTAAATCATTTTCATCCAACGATTAAATTTACTTATACTGCATCTAGTACGCATGTTTCATTTTAGATGTAAATGTAATTAAAAATATTGATAATACTATCTTTACAAATATTCATGTCAAGGAAACTAATATCCACCAATATGTGGAATATTCTTCATGCCATCCCATGTCATGTAAAAACGGTATACCAAATAGCCAGGCCAAAAGGTACCGACGCATCATTTCAGATGATTGTCAATTACAAAATTCGCTGAATGATTTAAAAACATATTTCTAAAACAGAAATTATCCTAAACATATCACTGATTCTGCGATGAACTAAGCCCGTAATCTTACTTAACATGAGGCTTTAAACACAGCAAATTGTACAATAGAGAAAAATATAATTCTGCTAAATAGCCCCCACTTTGTTGGGGGTGGGTTGTAGTGGAAATTGATTATCATTATCTAGAGGGTGATCGTCTTCGGTGTTATTGCCCGGATCGAGTAAATATCAATATAAAGTGTGAAGTTTATAGGTGGAATAGATAGAGATCTGAGCCGATATATAAAACAGAATGACACGAGTCCCCATACATGAAATAACAATTTAATCAATTACATAAACAACCGTGATAATGCATTACATTAGGAAGATACACTTCTTTTTTAAATAAATCATTCACCGAATTTCAAACACAAATATACTTATATAAATAGCCGATCTGTTTTAAATGATAGAACTAGTTCATCATTGAATCGAGTGAACAATCGAAATCATAGCCTTGTACAACTTCATAACCTGATTATTTCCGGTTCATTCCAAATTCACTGTGGCTGTTCTCCAACTTCACTGTGACTGTTCGTCTTGGTCCTTTTGACTGTTCCCGTCTCCAAACTCTCTATTGTCTAGCCTCTTTCGGCCCTCGAACTTTGTGTGGGTAGGTGGATATGTAAGTATGTGATATGTAGATACTTCGATAGGTAGGTACGTGGATACGTCCCGTGGAGCTATTTCACCTTCCGAACATAAACAAAGAAGCAACCTAAATCTTCTGTCAGATATCCTACTGGGAATAGATCATTACTCCCCTCTCGTTATGT
>JAECUM010061277.1:0-13508 GCA_016617855.1 Megalonaias nervosa
CCAGAGCGCGTGCAGCGCGTGTCTTAAAGTAGTTATCTTCAGCAGATGATCCTAATGCTGTTTAGACATCGATGGCTTGAAGTTTGTTATTCACAAAGTCAGTAAGCCACTCCTCACTATTAGGAGTCTTCTGATAACCAATGCCAGCAGATAAATCAACTAAGGCATTAGCCGTCTTAGATTCCTCGCTTTATTTCTTACCAATTCTTTTTGCAAAAACTTTGCTTATTCCTCCTCAAACTCTTTTATGAGTATCGAGAATAGCCTCAGCAACCATCTGCTCCTCTTTCATTTTTATTGCGAGGCTGTTTTGTCTTCTTGTATCATTTTTTTAAGTTCAGCCCCTCTAACTTTTTCCTTTTGCTCGGCTTCTGCACGTCTCATCGTCTCCGAGACATCGACTTCCGGGGTGGGTGGCTTTAGCTCCTTCAGCAGTCGTTGTTGTTGCTGTTGAGTTGATTTGATCGTATCCAGGGGCTGATCTTGCTTGACATCGTAGGTGGTTATGGCTTCGACGAGTTTGGTCATAATGGGTTTGAACAATTCTTCTGCCACATCTACTTCGCCTTCTAGGACGCGCTGAAGTAAGGGGGATCGCTGCTGGATAAACTTCTTGAGGACCTCCTCGCGCTGACACCACGGGGCGACTTTTTCGAATGACATTGAAGAAACAGAGTTTCTCATATATTACTTGGGCAAGTAAAATTCGTCAAAGCCTTTGCGATAGCCTTCAGGAACGGTCGCCGCATCGCGATGAAAAGTCATGAAATCGTGTTAGAAGTTCGATTTCGCTGCGGCATAGCAGTCTTTGACTTGGGAGGCAGAGATGCCACAGCAATGGTCTCTCGCGATGGTGTCGATGTCTTGGTTATCCAGCCCTGAAAACAGGACAAAGCATCCTGTGCTGCGTCGGATGTATTTAGGGACGTCGTAGTACGACTGAGTCAGATAAAGACTGTTACATCGTTTGTGTCGCGATAGCGAAAAATACTCGCAGATTTTAGTTCTAGCGGTCGATTTTAATATCGTCAAAGACGATGATCTTATGCAGGTCTGAGTCCAGGTCTTCCACGGGCTGAATCTCCTCTGGATCTGTGATCGTGATTGCGTCTTCGGAAACACAGTCTCCAAACTCGTGCAGCGTGCGGTATTTGTCTTGATGAGGATTGAGCCTGTAAATCATGACGTGATCGTATCTGAGCATGTTATTGGGCAGGGAATTTAGGAGGAGATTGGTTTCTCCACGACCAGTGGGACCCACGATCATGTAATGGCAATCTGGCATCAAAATATGATGCTTATGCTCTTTTATTTTTTCCTTCGTGTCAAAGTTAATGATGTTTATGTTCTATATAATTCACCATATCGTACACGTCTTGTGGCACTCTGATCGGAACTGGAAGTAGTTCTTCTGCGAATGAATTGGACCAGAAAGTTAACCGCTCTGGAGATTCCATGCAGGGTCATCTCAACATGATCGGTCACAGTCTCACCAATCTCGAAGATGTGGTTATCCACCTCCGGACGCCAATTCTCCGCGATGGTCCCACGTGAATAAGCTCAAGCAGACTAAATTCATGTGATTATTTTCCTTGGAAATACAAAAGTGCTCAAACAAAATTCTTGGATAAAACCATTTATTGGAATTTATACTGAATTCAAAATTGGAATAATACTTTCTGTGATTCAAAAAGAGACTGTTGACACAGCAGCACTTCGCTGACCACAACAGACGTCATCGCCTTCAATTTCGGATTTCATCGGGATTCGAACAGTTTCATTCATTACTTTTATTACTAGGACTTCTATTTTTTAATTCTTGGATTGTTTTTGGATTTAATCGCAAAAGCGTAAGTTCTTTTTCTCATTTTTCTTTTGGTATTCTAGGGAAATAAATTATTTGTTAAATTTTACAAAGCTTGTTGTCTTCACTCTTTTCTGTTACTTATTTTTAAGAGGATAGGCTCGTAACTATATATAAACATTCACTTCAGGCAGAAATTTCAACGACAATTGTAGCCTTGATCAAACACCAACCTTATTTCTTGACAGGTGTTGGGATAACCATGGCGTTTACTGTAATGGCTGATGTATAAAACATAAATTGTTTATATTTTTCTAATTTTCTTAAAAGTAGTTCCAAACAAGACATACTGTCGATGTCCGAGGTAACGTTAAGATTGATACAATGGATACGGATGTTGTTTTGAATGTCGGGGAGGGGTGGGTGCAAATTTTAAGGTTTTGGTAAATAGACGACTGATCAAAATACCTTACTTTCCGGATAAAACAGATTCAGATTGTGTGCACGGAATCTCAGCTTACGATTAATCTGAATATCACATTTAAATTCCATGATATCTATTTATCACATTCACGCATGTAAATAAAGTACGCCATATGTGCACTGCATGATGAGATTTAATGGAGTAGTGAGTGGGTGGAGGTAAACTACGTCACTCACTCAATCAATGCACAGTATAATAATATCAATATATTTCCAGTGTTCAAAGCATAAAAGTGCATGCCGTCTCATTTTGAAATACTAATGTTCTTAAATAATACAAAATGCGAAATTCCAGTCTAGAATACTATCGTGTTCCTTTCAGAATCACTCGTAAACATACCACTCAACCTATTACTTCACATAAGTCAATGTAGAAGAGGGAGAAAAACTGTCATAATTGTTCCCTATCGTATAGAGAATTTTTCTCTATCCTATTTTTCTCTATCTCGCCATTTGAAGGTTCTTTAAATGTTGTAAACGGCAAGTGCTGTTCGCTTATCCCGATACATTGGTGACGTCCGTAGGCTCTAGGGGTAGTAGGCATTCAGTCTTATTCGAATATTTCAGTCAATAAATACCATTTATAGGTAGTCTCGATTTACAGTAACGTGCAACAAAATAGACAAAAGCGTTCTTTTTTGTTCTTGCTTTGTTAAGCACGATCATATTGACACAATTTGGAATTTTGATCAGTTGTATGTATCAGCGTTTCACTACAATTTTGTTTTGAATATCTTTGAATAACTTCCGTCTATATACTCTCAGCTGTTGCAACATCTGCAGATCATTGCTAGTAAAACGAATAAATATTTAATATGATTCTTGAATCAATCTTTAAACATTTCTTCAAATTGTCATACTTGATCATATATTAAAAGTGATAACAAATTTCTGACATAACAAGCAGACATCTTTGACAATTCCATTGCTCTTATTCACTTTCCTATTCCGGCACAGATTGGTAGCTGTGTGTGTGTGTGTGTGTGTGTGTGTGTGTGTGTGTGTGTGAACTCAGCTTTCTAAATTCTGATAGAATTAAACAAGTAACGCTCTGAGGTATTTATAATAACCCAAATGACAACACCATTGACCGTTCATAACATTTGTCTGCAACATTGGTTCATATGCTACCAGGAATTTCGACTGATGCTCAAAAACCCGCCTACGCATATTTACGTAATACAATGGCGTGAAATGTGTTCTCCAATAGTTTTCCCAAAGATATCGCAAAAACTACTTTCACCAACCATGCATTTAACTTCAACTACGTTGAATTTTTCTTAAGTTTTCTAGTTGGCAACTAAAATAGAATGTAAGTTTTACTGTTTCGTGATTTCCTTCCAATGGCACTGTTTAAAAGAAATGACGCCAAAAGTTGCCAGAGTCTAGAATTTATATATGTATGTGTTTAGCCGCCACAAATATGCAGTTGGTTTAAGCCAAAGATCTCTTTGCATATGCAGAACTGTGCGAAAACAGGTGACAAGATGGCACATACTTTTTTTATTGAGATTTAACTCTAACAAAAAATATTTGCATCATCTGCAAGACACACAACTGGGCTTTTTTTTTTTCTTCAAATTCGATCCCAAACTGCAACGGATACTTACATAGATACCGAAAGATGCTAGAAGCCCTACCCACGCTCATTTACATCCTAAAATATTTCCGACTGCATCACAATTTATGAACTTTTACGGACTTATTACATGAACTAAGTGAAAGACAAGTCCAAATTTTAGTAAAATCAGTGCGTTAGTTTCTGACATATGTTATTAAATAGTTCGTTTACGATTCATATATTTTGATCCAGATTCTGGGAGTATTTCCAAGATGTTTACTCACAATCACAGACATTATACCGACTACTAACATCAGGGCCATGTTAATAGTCCTTCCTTTGACCTTAGTTAATTAAGTAAGTATTTATTACATCAGGGTTATGATAACTAAGTAAGTAGATGACTGGCAAGGATGATTGACATGTTGGAAAGGTCTATAGGGACAAATGTATAGTGGTTTGCCTAAAATGTAGATTAGTAAACCCTTGAAACGTAGAAAATGAACTGAAACGTTCACTAACGCATGTATGAAATCAATTGAGTAGAGTTCAGTTTGATAGACACTGGTTATTCGAAGAATCTAAGACATTGTGATTATATCTCTTTTCCGATATTGACAATCGGTTCGGTTATTTGTGTGCAGTTCCGACGTCAATAAAAGTGATACTGATCAATGAGCTGATTGTGTGTGTGTGTGTGTGTGTGTGTGTGTGTGTGTGTGTGTGATTTAGATTTGTAACGTAGCTTTAACATATTTTCGGTCATATCGCTACGATGTCTGCAATGTGGCAGTTTAAAGTGATGTCTAGCACTGGGGCATCGTGCCGCAGACATGTAGCATGATGTCCCACCCAGTCACATTATCCTGACACCAGGCCGACCAGTCCTAACACTAACCTCTTAATGCTGAGCGCCTAGCGAGGCAGCTGTTAGTACTATTTTTAGAAATCTTTGGTATGACTAGGCCGGGGTTCGAATCCGCGACCTCCCGCATCCGGGGCGGACGCTCTAACCACTAGGCCACCAGAGCGGTCACCAATGAACTGGTATTTGTAAACGGCGATTAAATGCTACACGTTCTTCTGGAAATGAAGTAGGTAGCTAACATTCATCATAGTTTACGTGCATGCAGTTTTCCCTACGCTTCAAATATTGCTTTAATAAGTTAGTGCGAGAAACACTCAATTTTTCATTAGTTACACATTGGGGATCTTTCAATATGTCTTTCTTGGAAAAAGAAGAATTATGAACTCATTTATTTGTTAAGGTAAGACACATGTTAACGTTTTACTTTAAAAACGTTAGCATTAACTTGCTACGGGGGAGGGGAGGTGGCCACGTGAGCTTGCCTTTACCGATCACTACTATCTCACCTTCGTCCACATGGGTTCGAGTCTCGGGCTCGACCAATGTGGGTATGTGAGAAAGCTTGTCATTAGCTTCCCGTCGGTCGGTGATTCTTGTCGAGTTTTTCCCGGGTTCTTCCTCCTTCAGTTATATTGGCCGCAATGTATAGCCTATTTTGCACTTAGAAATGGCGTTAAACCCAAAACAACAACAACAGTGCGAATATTTGTTGTTTCTTTCTGTCACTGATTCCTCGCTTGAAAAGGTCAAATTATTTATTTTAGCTGTTTGATCAGAATGTAAGCCATCACACTGCCAACAGTTCAACCAGTACAATTGTTCAGGGTCGGACTGACCCATTGGGATATGAAGAGATTTTTCTGTATCCAGGATGTAGGAGGGCGGTTTTTTTAGGGCACCTATGGGGTTTCGTGGGACCCTCCAAAACTTGAAACTATCATCGAATTAAAAAGGAGTCCCTAGGTTGCCAGTCGGACCATGCAACTATTTGTGCATCTCCGCTAGCCAAGGTTCCGATACGCAAACCCTGTCAACACCTGGGCGGCTCGATCAGATATTTGAGTGCTTTGTCATAGCGACATCTATTGGATTTCATGAGTATGTAATGCCAACTAACCAATGACGTAAAACAGCGGTGCATTGTTGCTTTGTACATCGGCCGAAAATGGTGGAGGCAATTGACTTCAAAAGGATATTTTTTAAGTTTAACATCGAAAGTATGACTACGTACCAGACAGAAGCATTACATGTTATTTTAAGGAAAGGATATATTTGTACAAACGCGGACCGGCAGTGGAAAAACTGCTTATTTATTAGTCCATTCCAGTTGTGTGCTCCCCTTGTGACGATCAAATAGGAACAGTGTTCAAATATTTAACAACTTGATTTTCATTGGATTCGGTGTCCTGCCGCCGCATTCAATGAAATTCACAGACTCGAAGCACTGAATTAGATCCGCAAAGGTGTAGATAGGGTTAACACATCGGAACCTTGGCTAGTGAAGATGCTATTTGTGTTGAATATTACTTTTATGCCATGTTTGTGACATCTTAGTCAAATCGCAGACGACATTTCTCTTCTGTCTAAAGTGATGTACAGTAGGAGCCCATTAAGGTCACGCAAATTTGATCTAAGCAGCCTGATCCGCTTATCAAAAGCATTTTTGTAACTTTAACAAATAAATAGCAAATTATCAATATCAAGTTCCAATAGTAAACAAATTGTTAAAAAAAATATTTAAAGAGATATTTTGATTTTTCTAATTCTTGTTTCCAACAATGTAAGAACTGTAAATTGCGTTTGAATTTTTTTTCTCCAATTCTCACCTTCATGAATGTTTCCATGGCTAGCACGTGAAAAATAGTAAGAAATAACTATTCATCCATCGATCTTTCCTACTGCAGGGTTTGAAAGAAAAGGATTAAATACTTTTAATAAAGGAAAATATACAATTTTTTAATAATAACTTTTGTGATTCGACAAATCCTTAATCTTGAAGAATGTCACATACGCTTGAAATAGACAACGTACAATATAAGAAAAAAGAATCTTTGTTATGCATCTTTCCTATAAATTTTGGAGGTTTTCAGGATTGCTACCAATATAGTCTCCCCTATATTCTGCAATCTCTCCGGTGGCCTAATGGTTAGAGCGTCCGCCTCGGATGCGAGAGTTCGCGGGTTCAAACCCCAGACCGAGTCATACCTAAGACTGATAAAAATGGTACTAGCAGCTGCCTCGCTTGGCGTTCAGCATTGAGAAGTTAGTGCTAGGACTGGTCAGCCTGGTCAGGGCCGTAGAGAGCGATCACGGGCCCTGGGGTAAGAAACACCCGGGCCTCTCCTAGTTCTTGTTAAACAAATTTTTTCTTTTATAAAATTAAAAAGTGTTGTTCGGCCAGGGCCCTGGGAATATATTCCCCGTTGCCTCCCCCCCCCCCCGCCTTGTCGTCCCTGAGCCTGGTGTCAGGATAATGTGACTGGATGTGACATCATGCTACATGTCTGCGGCATGATGCCCCAGTGCTAGACATCACTATAAACTGTCACACTGCATACATCGTAGCAATATGACTGAAAAATTGTTAAAGCTACGTTAAAATCCAAATATCACACACACACACACACACACACACACACACACACACACACACACACACACTATATTCTGCAATGTCCCACTCTTAAGTTTCCGATTGTAATTAATCGCACGGAAGGAAAAAAAATTAATGCATTTCTTCACTGAATCGAGAACTTCAGATTGGTACACTGCTAGGAAAGAAATAAAATTGTTGCTGATGTTACACAATTTTACACATAATTAATAGCAACTGTACAGCTTGGCTTAGGCAAAATACAAATATCAAAATATTACTATTGCGACTTCAGTGACATATATATGTTATTCTGAATGTATATTTACCTGTCTATAAGAAAAAGAACGCGGAATTTCAAACGTCCACACATGCCCTAGTTAGTACTTAATTTCATATTCACCTTTTGGTCCGCGTTCCCCGGTTGCTAGCTGTATGATGTGATTATGCATTGCTTTTTTTCTGCCCTGCCTATTGACAAAACATTTCCAAATTAGAGCAAACTGGCAAAAGATTTTTATAATAGCTATCCAATAAAGCTACGATAGAAAATATTTGCATATAACAGCATATAAAATCAAAGCATTATATGACAACACTAACCACATATGAAGTAGTAGAAAATTTCATGAAAATGATTGCAAAATGTTTACCTGTCAAGTCCGATAAGCTGCCAGAGCGCATGTAAACCACGTGATGCTCACACCGTTGCCAGCGAGTTTTGGTTGGCGATCCATATGTATAAGCACCGTCATGTTCTGAGTGATAGAGAGATATACAGCGATACGTTAGTTGTGCGTGGAAATTAACCACTGTCTCATTTACTGAATCAAACACTACATTTATTCAAGTACAAACATTTTCATGTGGGATGAACTCCACATATTGTAGACTCTATACCAAACAAGGCAGATGATGGTGCAAGAGAAGAAGAGAGGAGACATTGCTTACCATGGCAGTGTACAAGAAATTATAGCATGTAATATTTATAACAGGATTACAGCATCACATGAAGGGTTTATCTAGAAAAAATATTTAAAATATCTATACTCTGAATATATTGCTCTCCTAGGAAAAAGCAATTAAAGATATCACGATCATGTATGCTGTACAAAACAGAGACACAACTTGGAGTTAGATCTGTCAAAACAGTGGTGATTCGATTTTCTAAAACATGGTAGAATAAATGTGTGCAAATGTAGTTTGCATCTTCATTGACAGGTCATATATTTGCTTCCAAATGCTTGGAAACATTCTCATTGACACTCACATTTCGGGACCGCAATACTGCTGTATAGGCATTTAGTAACTGTAATTAATTATGTCCAGCAAGGAATAGCAACCTAAAAGGAAAGGACAAGGAAGCAAGTAAGTATAACTATTATTTTATATAAAATATATTTTGTACATGGCAAGTTATGAATAAGCTTTGACAGTCTTCAGTAATCACTTTTCTCTTGTTGAGGGTGGGCTATTAAATCAACGTGTACATACTATCGTAGAGATAAATTGCATGTTGGCATGGTACAAATTGAGATGAACTACTTTTGGGGACTTAAACTTTGACACTTCTCAATTGCTATGCACTAACAAATATAGAATAATGGAAAAGGAAGGTCAGGTACAGTATAATCAAAATGAGACAAATTAAACTTCTTTTTTTTCAATTGTACCCGGACAACAAATTACTGCAAATATCATAATATTGTAAGGATGTACACATCCATATGGAGCTTTCCCTGGAGACACGTTTTACGATTTGGACCTGCAAATAAAATTTCTGAATATTTGTGGATTGTAAGTCTTAATTATCTATGAAAAAATTATTTAGAATATAAAGTCAAAGGCTGACGTCTTGTAAACAGCAATTGACTTTGTCTTGAATTTTTCTTCTTCATCCGAAGGATGAAAAAAGTACGTAAATTAGTTCAGATACTTCATTCAGCTCTTCCATCCTAGAAAACAACCACCCTTTAACGCGGAAGTTTTAGATGTTCTTGTGAAGTTTCAATATTTGCATCTTCTCATGCAAATCTTGGGCAAGCAATAGTACAAAAAACATGTCAGTTTGGAATTTGGAGACTTCAGTATGCCCATCTTTTGTTGAGAGCTGTTATATACGACAATCGTTGGTGATAAACAAATAAGGGAGACATTTTTGTCCTCCTTGTATTAATTCATTTCCCATTCATTCATTGCTTTCATGTCACTTGTATCCTCATACAGTGTCCCCTCATCCTACCCAAACCCGCTTCTATTTCGTTTGATTTTCCTGGCACACTTTTGCACGTCCATAAGAGATGTTTGTTGGTTGTTCTACTGATTTTAGATTATTGCCTTTTCGAATGACACTGTAAGGCGGGTGACCAGAGCTGAATTACGAGTCTGTCTCTCAACAGTTGAGCGACCGTGGTTCCTTTGTGCATAATTGATTATAAACGGATGCTAATCAAAGAATGTTAAATACGATAATTCATATTACAATATACAGTTCGGTATATAATGTATCTTTCTATGTGTTGACTCATATAAGTTTCTGTACGCATCGATCGAACGTCTTGCAATACTGTTAGATACACGGTAATAAATGATTTGGATGCTTATGACCATCTGTAACTTTTTAAAAACAATAAATCATTGGGTTCATACTTTATTAGTTGATTGGAGTTTTGATTGCATGACTAATTAAATAACATAGTCCCACAAGCGTGATATCTACAAACTTTGACCCATTTCTTGCTAAAATATTTAATGCAAAGTAACATAAAGTATGCTACAAGTATAGAAAGAAAAAAGAACACAGCTTCATTCATTTCATTAACATGTTTATTAACCTTTGCATTTTTTATTGTAGATAATGAAGAACAAACATTTTTTCATTTCTTTTAAAACTCTTGAATCTATTCAATTCCTTACATGTATATAACTTTAGAGAGACACTTGCAGTCTATTACGAAGTAAACTGTAGTACACTTTAAGGTAGGTGAACGACTGAGTGATCTTTGCTGTAAACTAGTAGTGCATTTCTAGCTTAAACGTAGTGAACATAAAATGCATAGGTATTTTTCAAGCTTAGTTTTAAACGTACTATAACTGTATCTATTCGATAGGTCATATGACAGGCTTCTTAGAATGTATATGTAATCGATGTGTGTTTGTGCTCAGTTTTCATTGAGTTCAATTATCACATCTTCAGATAAGAAATGATATCCTGCTCACACTTTTAAAGACATGTCCAAAACAGTGAGGGGTGGGTGGGTATTGATTACAGGAGAAATAGTTAGCTAAAAATTGCACGATGGATGAATGTTGTCAATTTTTTAAGGAGAAAAAGGTGAGGAGTACGGCTATTCTGCACTAATGCGTCGATCTATTCTTATCACGTGTTTCCAGACTAGGGTAATATTATTACATTAGAAACTACAGGACACTACAGGCACATCAACACTTTCATGGCTACTGTTTCTCAGAAAGAGTATATTTTAACATTCAAAGAAATTACACGTGCATCATGTCATATGCAGTTTTTAATCTGATAATTTCTTTGATTGAAAATTATCACAAAGGTTATCGATTTCAGTATAATAATAGTGTAACAATACTGCGTTGTGTTAGCCATTTAAAACAATTCTTTTTCAATGAACGATTTACCAACGTTGTCTCAAAAATGTACGGCAATGCACTGATTCCGACTTCAGCTTTTCGTATGGCTTGAATATGTATGCCCCCCCCCCCTTCCAGTTTTATTTGCACTGTGTCGGTCGGATCAAAATTATTTTAGTTTCGAAAACAATCAAGTCACAATTAAAGTTTCTCGTCCGGTAATGTAACAGTGCAATTTTGCAGGTATTTTCATGACACTAATACTATCGATGAACACATGCTAAATATAAACGTTATTTCAAACTTCGTCTGACGACGCTATGCCATCTAAAACAAAACATTGCATTTAATAAACCTAACAGAACATATTCACTCAGACGAGAGAGAGAGAGAGAGAGAGAGAGAGAGAGAGAGAGAGAGAGAGAGAGAGAAAGCAGTCCACGGACGTTTGGGTCGATCATCATTGATTTATTCTTACCAAATTAACCTTATATGGCTAATCTGGCGTTCGATAGATTTTCAATCCCTGATTCCGTATTGCACACCTGAAATTTTCGTGTAGCATACCCAGACTGGAGCTGCTTTTACAAATTGAAATATTCAATAATATCGAAATGTGAAATATCGGGAATGATTTATTGCTGTAAATCTTAAATTATTCAAACATTCCAACACACTTTTGTAACTTTAAGAAATGCAGTCATTTTGGGGGAAAACGGCCGTTGCTTCTTGGGATAATGGATGGCGAGGGTGTCTAATGGGAATAATGAGGGAGTACAGTAAGTTTATTGGCTTTTCACAGTATAAACCGCCGAGGAATTTTAGTTCGTTGAGGTTGACAACACTATTTTAAAAATAATGTTTGACAATAAATTCTCGGACGAAGGTGGTGTGGAAAATGACACCAAGCATACGAGAGAGAGAGAGAGAGAGAGAGAGAGAGAGAGAGAGAGAGAGAGAGATTTTGCCCCAGAAATCATTTATTGTAAGTTTACAATATCCAGACAAAGAAAGATTTAGGTGTTCATGTCAAGATAGACAGGTAACTAAGGGACAATATATACGGCTATATCATATTAGCCTCAAATGAGTTTGCCAAAGTGCTAAATTTTGGGCGCACGGCCTTAAACAAACAGGTCTAAGAAAGAATATAAACTTCTGAATCGTTCACCCGTCGATTTTGTTCCAGCTACAGCAATGGTGACACAGAGAAGAGACATTCCACAGTGTATATCATCTGAAATTCCAAACATATCCAAAGCCATTGGAACGTCCGAGTTTAAAAAATATGGTCGGCGAATTTTCACGAAAATATTTGTAAGGGGCTAGTTTAAGGAAAGCTCGATTTGTTTATTAATATTACCGAGGAATCGAATTTATTTACTACATCGGATGGTAAAACTGATAAATATTTGTAACAAAGGTAAAAGTATCACAGAGAGCCGCATTTGTTTTGACTGTGATGCAGTTTAGAAGAATTACATCTTGGTTTGATGTTGCAGAGACTTTTTCATTCCTGGGACGCGCACATGGAAATGTATGTTTGTTTACATTTTAAATTCTTGCGACTGTTCAAGTAGAAAATACAGAGAAGAAAACAGGACAGTATTATATAGAATTTCCTTGTCAAAAATATCAAATGAATATTAAAAATCTAGTCCGCATGTTACAAAGAGACCGAATCTTAGTTTTCTTAACAATACTTGCTTGAATTATCATCTCTAAGCTCAATGCATCAACAATTTCTTGTATTAAATGAAAACATAAAAATAAAGTACGAAAGTACAGTAAATTAATGAGCTTTCTGTATAAAATTGAATGTATTTAATTACTGCTACTCTGTGGCCTTTTCCATTGAAATTTGCTTGGAAGTCGAACGTGTATATTCAGTAAGTAGAGTGTAAGAAAAAGGGTCAGGTACTGGTACAAAATCTACTTTACATTTGAGAAGTAATGAAAAGATCCACTTACCTATGGCTGAAATTTTAATACATTCATATGTTCGATACAGTTTGTTTTAAACCACTATAAAGCTGAAGAATAAATCACCATATCTGCAATGCAGACAGACCAATTACACAACTGCACAGTACAAATCTAGGCTTATGCCCGGTTACGAACATAGAAATTTTTCGGAGCTTTTACAATATCTTTCTTTAAATGCCAAATGCCCAATTCATTTTTTAAAATATACATAATTTGTTTTAAAGAATGTGTGAATAAAAAGTGGATATGTAACTAATACAAAACCGCACAACTGTTTTGTTCCGAGTCAGGGTAAGAACTCGTTTGATACTGCGTAGAAACATACGTCTCAAATTTGATATATTTCTACGCCATAGCAAACTCGTTCTTTCCGCCCACCCAGAACAGAACACACATGTACTTTTTCTATGTATGGACTGAAAAAGAAATGTAAAA
This sequence comes from Megalonaias nervosa, assembly GCA_016617855.1. NCBI lineage: Eukaryota > Metazoa > Mollusca > Bivalvia > Unionida > Unionidae > Megalonaias > Megalonaias nervosa. Next base: position 13,334 of record JAECUM010061277.1, read on the forward strand.
TTTAACCCTGATTTTCTTCCAGACAAATAAAAAGCATTTATTGTATTTATCGGAGTTTATTGTTCGTCAGTTAGGTCTATAATATTAGTAAAGACTGTGAGATGTCTTAAGAATTCCAGCAATGCACAGTAGGCACAGTTTCAAAGAATAGTTATATGAGTCGTTTGAAACTATG
>JAECUM010061279.1:0-17041 GCA_016617855.1 Megalonaias nervosa
CTGTCAAGATATAACGTTACAGATCTTAATAAAGAATTAAGTTCTTAATTACAACTAAAGTTGAATCTACATCAGATAATTTTGAGCTCATTCCAAACTATAACACACTGCGTGCCAGAATCACTTTGAAAAACGGTTTTATTGTTGATTTCAGCACCATAAATAGCATCGGCCTTTTGTTAGGGTTTTCCAGAAAACAATACGGTTCTGATGAATCACAAAGTGTTCAGTTTCATACGATGGCGAGTTACATGTTGATACAACAGATGTAAATTTGATTTTAATAAACTTCTCCATTGCCAGCGGGTCGTATACGGCGCGTGGCAATAAAGATCAAACTCTCTACTGTTTTTCTCCTGACGTACCACATAGATCACTAATGCAAGTAAATCCAAGACAGATTATCTTCTATCCTGTTAGTTTTGAAAATCAAATATCTGCTATCACGATGACACTGACCGATCAATCCGGTCGGCAGCTTACATATTATCTGCACTTGAGGTCAGTGAGCTCTGCTCACAACAGTTAAATGACCACAATTGATTTTATCGGAGAGTTTTGTATAACAAAATGAAACAACGAAACATTTCACATAGAAATCATAGGAGGTTTCTTTGGAAACGTAATCTCTAAAATAACTGAAAATGTAACTGGAATTGAAAAATAAATTGCGCCTATCGCGTTAGACGAATCTAAAGCTTTTGCAACAGGAGCGTCTTCTGCAGCAGATTCAGCCGTTGGACAGAAGATTGCTGATAAAATTAAGGGTGATCCGCCAAGCGACAGGGATATAAAACAAGCAATTTCTGAAATATCACCAACATCAGAATCTAAGAAGGCGCTGATAAAAACGACGAAGAACTGCTGTCTCCGCCCGGTGAAGAAATTATTAGAAAATTGGTAACTAAAACTAGACTTGCTCGACCAGATATTGCTGCGTTGTAACTTTTGTCTAACAATAACAGATAAAGAATGTCTGTCAAAAATTACCTTGACCTGACCGAGGAAATACTAGCAGACGACTCGACAACAGAATTTGTGTATGTTGAATATCTCGACGAAATTTCAAACGAACCTAACAAAACAGGGATTCAAACTTTTGACACAAGAGACGAGGAAGTGTTTTTGCTACCACACAAAGCCGTAATTGAAGTACGAGGTAGTATAAGAACAGCAGCTGGTGCAGTAGTACCACTGGAACACAAGTGACATTTGTTAATAACGGATGGAATTTGTTTAGAAGCGCCAGATATCAACTAGCTAATCAAACAGTAGAAGATATTTCTATGCACTTGCCAATTGCAAGTACTATTCTTAAGGTGTTTTCATTTAGCGACGACTATTTGAGATCTGTTGTAACAAATATGCTGTGGTTAAAGGATACGAAAGGTGGAAATGCAGTTTCAAGCAAGTTTGTTTATTTAATGCACTTGCTGCTGGAGCTGATGCTCGTGAGAGAGTAAATATAGTAAGAGGTTTTCTTATTGCAAACGCTGTCAATTTTGAAATTAACACACCAACTGCAGACACAAATGCAGATGCAACAAAGACTTCGCTGATAACAGCTTGTAATTTTCTTGAAATTAATCCACCAGCTGCTGATGCTGATGGAACTGCAAAGTTAGCAGTAGCAAATCGTATAACAAATAATACAACTGCTAAAAATATAATATACTACGAAGGTTACGTTAAACGAAGAGCGTTTGCAGATAATTTACATCAAATCACAATGATGGCTTCGACTTAGCACAATATTCGGATTTTGTAGAGACTATAATAAGGTATTTCGTGATATTAAACATACACTTATACTTGACCGAGCTGATCAAAGAGATTGTCTGATGAGAACTGCTGCTGCTGCTATTGCTGCTGCTGGTACTGTTCCTGGTGATGCCGTCAATAATTTTCAGTTTTTAATTTCACCATTGGCGTTGTAGATGCCATGTGTATTTCCGTCGATCGATAAATCAATAGTGCTTGAGACGATACTAACAGAATTCACAAAAAATTACATTTTATGCAGAATAAAGTTTATCAAACTGCGATTCCAAATTCGATCAATAATACATGGAGAATAACATCATCAAGCGAGCAGTTACCAAGGCATATATTTATTGTGTTTCAACAACAGAATAGACGTGGAAGTCAGCTTCAAAACAATTCTGTATTTAATAGCCCTGATGTCAGAAGAATATTTGTCAGAATAAATTCTAAGCAGTATTCAGAACGAGCGATCGAATGCACTTTTTGCTGCCGATGCTGCAGCATTAGCTAACAGAGATTTCTCTCGAGCTTACATGTACTTTATGGAAACTGTGCAAAAATATCAGGAAGCTGACGGTGGATCTCAAATTTCAGTCGAAGAGTTTAGAACGCTTTATCCAATATTTCACTTTGACGTCAGTAAGCATAGAGAACGAGCTATCGGATCGACGTCAGACACTGAAGTCACGTGGACACTCGGCCAGGCTCCAGCTGCTTCAGATAATGAGTATTATGCTTATGCGCTAACTGTATCTGACAGATTCTTAACGACAGATTCTACCAAGGGCAGGAGGACCGTCCAAGTCTAAATGCCAAGTGTGAAGTGACTGGGGTATAACTTTATCAAACAAGCGTGCGGTGGGAATGTATTGATTTTCTATCTAGACTAACTACCAGGTCCTCTGCACTTGAAATATTTTATCAGAAAAGCGTGCTGAATGTATTGATCCACCTAACAAGCGGCAGAATTACTGCAATACAGATGTTCTGCAGCAGAAGGAAAATAAATACAGAATGAAATACATTAAGCACGAAGTGAATTTATCGCCGGGACAAGTAAGAAAACTAACACAAGCTATTATGAAACGACAGTCTGTTTCGCTTAAGATAGATTTAAGAAGCCCGGGTGCAAGATCGCAGAGCGATTCACTGCCAGCAAATCTAATGCTGACACAGCGGCAAATTAATAAAATACGACTGGAAAAACCTTTTATCTAAAATTTATCAGCAGCACACAAGTTACTGCAATGTCTAGATCGCAAGCAATACGTGGTGGTTTTCTAGGACCTGCATTGGCAACTATTGCGAAAACGTTGCTACTCAAATTACTGCCAGTACTCGATACCCTGGGGATTGCTGCCGCCTCGGGTGCCGTATCCGGGCGACCAAAAAAGCTGTGTCTGGTGAGGGTATCAAACAGATAGTGTAGCATTTTACATTTTTCTAACAATTACAAATAAAAAATGCCTAAATTGCTAGCGATTTCAAGTAAAACAAGAAGCGTTCAGAAACGTAAAACAACAAACAAACGTAAAACAACTAAAACAAAGGCGAACCAAAAAGCGATTCAAGGTGGATTTAAAGGGCCATTGCCAGCAGGAATAGCGGGAAGTATACTTCCAAATCTGCTGGGAATAGGACGTGGGAGAGGACTAATGCTACCCGGTACCAGGAGGTAGATTACTCTGCGGTCCATCAGCTATGTAACTTTGAGATCTTTGATAAACTGAAAGATGTCAGCGGATTTCAAGGAGTATTTTCTAAAGATGTGCTCGAGATTCAACCTGGAGGGAGAAGTTGTGTAATAAATATTCAAAATTTTAACAATGGATCTGGCACACATTGGGTAGCTCTTTATAAAAACAATTATTTTGATTCGTTTGGGCTGCCATCAAATGATATTATCAAACAGTACGTGCTAGCGTCTCAAAAGTACAAAAAAATCAATTATTCGTCTGATCAACTAAATCCAGTAGGAACTGCAGCTTATGGATATTATTGCGTTATGTTTATCAAACAAATGTCCCGGATGAAAGCATCCGAGTCCAAAGCACAGTATGCAATGCACTCCGATGGTGATTTTCTGAAATTTGTATTACAATTTACACCTAAACCGAGCTTGGAAAATGATAACATTGCAATTTTATCTAACAAGCAAATATAAAATTGTCCACGTATTATCTGAAGTGTAGAAGTAAAACGGAAAATACAAATGAAATTATTGAAACTACCAAAAATAACCGACTTATGATAAAAGTATTTATGCTAAATGTGGCAGGAAAAAGAGTATGTTTCTCAAACGTTGCACACTATTACCTGCAGATCAGGAAATACCAAGAATTTTTTATAATTTTTTAGTCGACGATTAAATTATAACAAAAATTCAAGGTCAGTTTGCAAGCAAAGCGTGTGACTGTAAAGCTGACCGCGATGTCTGTCTCGAGCAAGATAAAATATTAACTTACTGCCAGTAAGATCTACGGGCTGTAATCGGATCCGGCTTAGATATTCACAAGTTAATTGGTAAATTATCGAAACCCAAATATGGGTGGACCCTACCACGCCACAAGAATACAGGTCCCTGGAACCCTCTACGATGAAAATGACAATCTTATACCCGGGGAGGAGTCCTATAATTATGTCGATGAAATTGCAATGTGACATGATATATGTTACCGTGCCAATGAAAATGATAAATCGGGTTGCGACCGAATTATGCTAGATGAGCTAAGTAATATGAGACCGAAGGGAATAAGGGAGCAAATTGATCGTAAGTTAGTAAAAGGTTTTATTGGAGCGAAATATAAACTGGGGCTTGAAAAGCCCCGGCTCAGTAATAAAAAGTTGTCGCAAACTCGGCTGATGATATATGGGCAATAAATCTAGCTGATATGTCGCACATTGCTAAGCGTAATGACAAAAAAGGTACCTGATGAGCATAGTTGATATTTTTTAGTAAATACGCATTTAGTATGCCTGTTACAGATAAGACAGGAAAAACCAGAACCGATTCGTTGAGAAATATTATTGCCAGCACAGAACGAAAACTAAATAAGGTTTTGACAGACAACGGAGTGGATTTTTTTTTTATAAGCAATTCGAGCATTTTCGTGAACAAAATAATATCACCAAATACATCACAGAAAATGATGGGCAAAGTGTCGTCGTCAAGAGATTTAATCGTAGGCTAAAAGAAAACATCTATAAGCAACTTACAGCCAAAAACACTAACAGATATGTGGACGATCGGCCAAACATCGTGTCTGATTCCAATAACACAAGACACTTGGAATGTCACCAAAAGAAGCTATTAATAATCCCGTACTGGCAAAGGAAAATATGTATCGAAGACACAACGTTAGCGTGGGTGATAAAGTCCGAATTTCACTGGTGAAAAAACCTTTGAAAAAGGTTTCACTCCTAACTGATCCGAGGAAGTATTTGTTGTCGTTAACATTTTAACAAGAATACCTGTAACTTACAAGCTGAAAGATTCAGCGGGAGAAGAGATTATTGGAAGTTTTTACGAACAGGAACTGCAGCGGACAGAGCAGGATATATTTATTATCGAGCGAGTGATAACAAGGAAAGGAAAGAAAAGTTTGGTTAAATGGAGAGGTTACGGCGATAGTTTTAATAGCTTGATACCAACTAGTGAAATTAAAAATCTTTGATTAAATCGCGTGATACATAGCATCCAGCGATCCAGTCGCTATAAATCTTTTCGTATTTCAAAAGGACAGACTTACATTTCACTGTCCTGCATAATGACATTAAATATTCTCTTCTTGTTGTTGTTAGTGAGCTCTTTCTCATCAAGTTAAAAATCTTAACAAATAGAAAATCAAATTTTATATTTTTTCGACGGCGATAAAGTTATAACTGTCCACGGTTCATAAAGTTCTTTAATAACTCCCAAAATATTTGATTCTCAGATACAGTAAAATTAAACTTTTTTTTATCTTCTTAGTGAGGTGATATTTTACATTATACCGCGATTTGGCTGCTGCATATACTTGCTGGTCTTGATGTACTATACCTGGCTCATCTTCAAATTTATCCTCGTGGACAGGAAATAAATATGTTTCTCGATTGAACTTGAGCTGCTTTACATCTTGATGTTTACATGTTCTCTATTAATAGTATTGGAATTTGTCTAATCCTGATGCTCTGGCTGATCCGCTGTATCACGATCAATATCAATGTAAAGATCTGACAGTCTTTTCGCGAACAAGAAATTTGTTTGAGACATCTTATACATAATACTTTCATCTAATTACTGTAATAAAATGCCGGACGCAATAAGAAGAATAGTCAGAGCTAAAATCTTAAATATGAACTTCTTATTCGACGCTGTCAGGCTGTTTATGGCTAATCAAAACACAGAAAAAAGTATGTGAATTTTCTCATCGAATACGATCCTTACTAAGACGTTTGATGTGCTACTGACAGATTCGGAGGTATCCGAACTTACCAAAAAATATTTGTTAGATATGATAGAAAAACTGTTTTAAAATGGGCCCACTGCTGTTTGACGAAGGAAAATCTATAAGATATTCTGAAAATTGATGTATAAATAAACTGCAATTCTATGTTAATTATTAAATATGGATAGATTTGTTACTCGAGATAATATTATAAATCCCTTTCATCTGGAAGAGGCTGTAAGAAATATGTTTCGGGGTGATAATAACGTCATAGCTCGCTTTGAAGTAGAAAGAGAAATTTTTTTTTTATTTTGCTAAGCATCACAGAACTTGATCATATGCTGAAATACGGAAAGATATTTGTCGAATACGACAAGGAAACCTTAAATAAATATCTCAATTTCTGCTTGACGAATAGGGACGTCGCAAATATAAATAGCAGATGATTCATATCGAAAGACAATTTTATGTCCTGTTAGCATTGACGTGGTAGGTTTTATAGACTCCATCAGCTACAAATTTGATTGATGTTAAAATATTTATTTTGCCACTGCTGTTATTGAAGAAAATGATATTCCTTCGTTTGTGACAGAATTAGTTGCTACAACAGGACAGATTTTTTCAGATTAAACTTACCTTTTCCTCGATGAACATTTTCTTGTTGTGACACAAGACCAAAGTTCTCAGTTCGGTTATCTGTCTTGATGTTGTTTATATGATCGATGACTAATCCATTAGGTATCGAACCATAAAATATTGCAAATATAAAACAATGTGAGAGATAGTCAATTTGATTGGTATTAGTACCTCTGATCGTCACATTCAGATATCCCATATTACTGTTACTTCCAATAACCTTTGTTTTTACATATCAAACAATACCTGTCATTGGCCTCGTATAGATCATAAATCGGATGTGATTGAAACGCGGCCTGTAATAACAGGTTGGCGATATTATTGTCAGTAACACTGCCGTTGATATGATAGACTCTCATTCCGTCTGGAATCTCCTCACCGCTAAGCAAAGTCCAGATAAATTCGTGTAAGAACATCCCGGTATATTCACTATCATCTGCGCCTTTCGCTTTCATTCCATAACCAGCCGGTGTTAAGATTCCAATTGCATTTTTTGTTTATGTATTTATCACAACGCCAAACTCGCTACCAGCAAAAAGATTATATCTCTGGTGACACCAGAAAATCTCTTGATGTCTAGCAAGATCGTTTACGATTATCGGCATCTGGTATAAAATCCATCTTATAATAATAGCTTTTCCAAATCTGTAATTGACAATTTTCATAGTACGCTCGATTAAAGAAATATAGAACAGTAGATATAGGAATGTTGAAACTTGCCGATGTATCAAAGAAAAGTCTTTTCTTTACAGAAATATGTCGACCTAGAAAAATCGCAACCACATTTTCTGGTTTCAATAATAGCTGATTATTCAATAATAAGCTTTTACTTACAAATTTCTTCGGCACGAACTCATATCATCTACTTGAACCAACAGTCAAATCTCAGCTTGCCACGCACAAGGGCTTGAACATAATAGTGCAGTTCCACATCATACTTTCTAAACTAAATATATCTCTGGAACCCCCACAACAAACTGAGGATAGATTTATTGATCAGACCGCTACGTCAGAGCACCTTGCGGCAAAGCAGCTTGCAAATCCTTATGTCATATCAAAATCTAATCGAATCCTAACAGGGACAGATTTAATGTCGTTGTCAGATAATATATTTCAGGAGATATGAAAAAAAATAAATAAATAGATGAGTATACTACATCTGGGTCCGTCTGTAAGTTTGAAAAGATAACGGAAATACTGTTCCACAATACGAAATATAGTCCATTGCGAGGTAACTCGTTTGTCGATCTCCCGACTAAAATCAAAACCTCAAAATGTTGCATTAATATAAAAAATTATGACAATAAATGTTTCCAATGGGACATACTGTTGGCGTTATTTCCAGCACGAGACCATCCTTATCGAGGAGTATCAAATTATATTAGTTATGTTAGCAATCTAAACTTTAGCGGGATTGACTTTCCCGTTGCTGGGAATCAAATTCCAAAATTGGAAAAACAGAACAATCTCCTGTTACCTGGAGGTGTTAATGTATTTGGTGTCGATGACAAACAAAAGACATATCCTAGATATATCAGCAATCCAGCATATCAGCAGATAGTAAATTTGCTATTTTATAAAGATCATTACGCGTGGATAATGAATTTTAATGGGTTAGTCGGAGGTCAGTATAACAAGCATAAGGAAAAGAAGTATTTCTGTGTCAGATGTTTGCATGACTGTATTTCCCAACATATACTTTATCGACACATTGAATACTGCTCTAATACTCGGAAAATTTCTATGCCTGGAGAAGATGAAAAAATATTACTATTTACAAATTACAGGCATAAGATGAAAGTGCCTTTCATAGGATACGCAGATTTCGAGTTAATTTTACTTCCAGTGCAAGGACTAGGAAATAACCCTGATAAATCTTATACAAGGAAAATACATGAGCATATTCCCTGTGGAGCGGCGTATAAGGTCGTGTGTGCAGTTGATAAATCTTTATCAAATCCAGTAAGGGTCTAGCGTGGAAATGAACCTCTGTCTGGTTGTTAAGAAACCTTATCGACGATATTGATCTCATCCTGATTTACTCGCTAAGACAAAAGAAATGAAACCACTAACACTAAAGCAAGAAGCTGAGTTTAATACAGCAGAAATATGCTATAATTGTGAGGGCGCGCTTTTGCCTCATGATAAGGTAAAAGATCACTGCCATATTACTGGAAAATATCGTGGTCCGGCGCATGACAAATGCAACTTAAAATGTACCAAACCGGATTTCGTTCCCGTTGTATTTCATAATTTCAGAGGATATGATGCACATATAGCTGAACCGTTCGGTAATAAAGATATAATAAACCGCCTGGAAATTTGTAACAACAATGAAATAATATGCATTCCAAAGAATAATGAAAAGTATATGTCGGTGACACTAGGCAAGTTGAGATTTATTGATAGTCTGCAGTTTATGGCAGCGTTGCTAGACGAGCTTTGCGAGGCTGCAGTCAATTTTATAATTTGACTGAGCATTTCGGTGAAACTGCTTGCAGTTTACTGACACGAAAAGGAATTTTTCCCTACGAGTATCTAGAGCAGATTTGATGAAAGGTGTCTACCTGACAAAGACAAGTTCTATTCTAGGTTAAATCTCGAAAGTGTTAGTGACGATAATCATGCCTATGCTCGATCGATATGGTATTCGTTCGGCTGCAACAACTTAGGAGATCATCATGACCTATATCTTATCACAGACGTTCTGTTCCTTGCACATATATTTGAAAATTTCAGAGATGTCAGCGCTAATAACTACGGACTAGATCCCGCGTGGTACTATTCTGCACCTGGAATAAGTTGGGATGCATTACTGAAACACAGTAAACTAAAACTGGAGCTGCTAACAGACCCTGATATGTTCAGCTTTATAGAACGTGGAATCCTAGGTGGAATAAGAGTGATAACAGAAACAATATGCCAGGGCTAATAATAAATATCTACCCAACTATGATAGTACAGAACCTTCAAGTTTTATAGCCGATCTAGACGCCAATAATTTGTATGGCTACGATCTATCGGAGTCTATGCCGGTTTAGGTGGATTAGTGAAAAACAGTTTTTCAAACAAACTGATAAAACTATACCGGATGATGTGAGTTATTTCATTGAAGTTGATATTGACTATCATGTTGAGCTACACGATGCGCATAATGACTATCCATTCTGTCCAGAGTCGATGCTGATCGACTACAGTTTATTATCCGATGAGCAGAGAAATTATTCGTTTAGTGCTAGTACCAGTGATAAATCTGTTGTTAAAAAATTAGTTCCTAATCTGCTTGACAAACGGAGATACGTTTTACACTATAAAAATATGAAACAAGCAGTTAATCATGGTCTGATACCAAGAAAAGTTCATCGTGTGCTAAAATTTAATCAATCACCATGGATGAAGAGTTATATAGACTTAAGCACAGCAAGACGAGCAGCTGCCAAAACAGAATTCGGTAAAAAACTTTTTCAAGCTTATGAGTAACAGTGTCTTTGGCAAGAGCATAGAAAATATCAGAAAGCGAGTCGATATTGAGATAGTCAATAACATAGAACGTCGTAATAAACTTTTAGCATCTGACGATTTTGTAAGTACGAAAATATTTAATGAAACTTTAGTAGGCATTCAACGAAGAAAGACGAATCTGAAGTTGAATAAGCCAGTTTATGTTGGTATGGCTGTACTTGAAATATCAAAATGGCTAATGTACCAATTTCATTACGGTTTTGTTAAATGTAAGTGGCCTGATTCAGAGCTGTTATTTACAGATACTGACTCGCTTATGTACAAGATAAAATCTGATGATATTTATCGAGAGTTTTACGATAACAGAGAAATGTTTGATCTTTCAGATTATCCAAAAACAGCAGATTCCACTGTGATGATAATAAAAAAGTAATATGAAAATTTAAGGACGAGACAAACTTTGTTCCTATCGTAGACTTTATCGGATTGTGTAGTACAATGTGCTGTCTAAAATTAGCTGATAATAAAGTTAAGAAACGAGCTAAGGGAATTAAAAGAAATGTGGTAGGGAAGTTGATAGGATTCGATAATCGATAAAGCTGCGTTAGACGGATTTTCTAGCTATGTTGAGATCATGGCAATAAGATCAAATTCTCATAAAAATGAAACAGATGTTATCATAAAGTCTGGTCTTTGTAATTTTGATGATAAAAGATACTGCTGTAATGGAATTAATACATTTGCGTTAGGTTATAAAATGTTTGATTGTGTTGATTTTAGCAAGATGGATTTTCTAGATTGGTTATTACAGTAAATCTCTAGCGATTTCATATAAATTTTGTGTGAATATAAAAAATATCTCGACAGGTGGCTATGACAATTATTGACTATTTTGTAAAGTCCCAGCGAGTTATTAATAGCGCATTAATAGCATCAGACATGTGACATGTGGAAAATCGAAGCGAGTTATTAAGCGCGGATTGGAATTTTGTGTGAATGTTAATATAGTAATTTTGTGTGAAAATATAAATATAGATCGCTAGCGATTCAAGTAAGAACCGTAGTAGTAGAATATAATGAGCGCTTCTATGCCAACCCTATTTTGCATGACGACTGTGATGATTCAGTGGTAGGTCCTAGAGCTAGGTAATCAAAAATGAAATAGATTTTGTTGCCTCAACAAAGGTGTTTTTGTAGTTGTTTAGACTAATGGAGGGGGGCTGGGGAGGGGGTAATCGTGCTTTCATCCTAATACAAAATAGGACCTTCCTGTGCAACTCGATAAGATGCCAGCGTTTGACATGAAAACCCCATTATAGTCTACTACTGATTATATCAGAGAAAGGACACGGTTGGATTTTGACTGGTATCATCAGGGCGGATCTTAATGTGTCCAGGTATAATCCGTTACGCGGTAAATCGTACATGGGATTACCAGCCTTGAAAACAAAGTTGCGTGAACGTAAAATAAAACAATGACAGTGAATATTTCTTGAGGGCGGTATTATGAGTGCTACATTAAGTTAAAAGTAAGAATGCTAATCGGGTTGGAAATTATAAGCGGTACCAGGGCACATTGAACATAATCGGGATTGACTTTCCTCTGCAACTCGATAAGATACCAGCGTTTGAAAAGCTCAATAACATTTCCATTAAAAGTTTAGGAGTTGATGACCGTTGTACTAACACCATTTTCCCGTTGCTTATTTCAAAATGTACGTTAGCAGCTGCCACAGCTGAGAGCGTTTTGGTTGATGCGGCTGAGGAGGATTTACTTTCTATCGGACAGGATCAGGACCAAGGACACTAGTGTTCGATCAAAAACTTTTCGGGGTTGATGAGCGATCAATACGATACCATAAACTCAATTGCATGCAGAACATGCGTCCGAAAATGCCCGAGAAAGATAAAAACGAGATTTTGTTGTCGTTTGAACGTTTCGAAAGAATCACTCATGTTGCAGCGGTTATTTACGCTGATTTTGAGTCGTTGTTGCTACCTAAAGTGGTTTGCTGAGAAAGGTCCTGATCAATCAATGACGAGAAAGTATCAAGAACGTTCGCTGGTTTGCTCACATGGTTCTGCATGTAAATCCTGAGCATTCTAAACCGTTTGTGTTATATCGCGGTAAGGACTGATTGACGGGGTTAATCATCTGGGTTGTGTTGACCGGTGAGGACGGATTGAATTTTGCTAATGGGGTTGATTGTCACATTGTCGGAGAGCCTTTCGATGGTAATAGCCAAAAACCTGTGCGAGATCATGATCACTCCTCGTGGAAATACAGAGGAGTCGCACACGATTACTGCAATTTACATCGGCGACCACCAGATTTCGTTCCTGTGATGCTACATAATCTCCGTGAATACGATTCACATTTGATTATCAAATGTTTCGTAAAGTATCATCAAAATATCACTTGCATTCCGAACAACATAGAAAAATGCGTGTAGTTTTAGTAAGGTCACTTAATGTTCATCGACAGTTTGCATTTAATGAACGCGATTTTAGATGAGCTTGTAAAAAGCCACAGGATAAACAAACACCCCCCAAAAACACCTCTAAACAACCCCCCCAAAAAATAAACAACACGCCCCCCCCCCATTTAATCATACTCGAGAACGATTTCAGGATTATCTCGAACTGGTTTCTCGCAAGGTTTTATCATTTACGAATACATAACCGATTGGGACACGTTTTTGGAAACGCCACTGCCAGACAAAGAATCTTTCAAAGCACTTTAACCGGAGAATAGATAACGATAGTGATTATTCACATGCGAATCTGGTTTTGAATCATTTCGGGTAAAAAAATTGTTTTTGCAAGTTTCAGTATTTGTATTTGATCACTGACGTGGACGTTTTTGAACATTTCAGGGGCACGTGTGATCGTCATTATAAACACGACCCGACATGGTACTATTCTTCTTCTTGATTATCTTGGGATATCGCGTTAAAGTTCAGACAGATCACGCTGTAGTTGCTGACCGATATCGACATGTTCAACTTTATCGAAAATGGTGCCCGCGGTGGTATCTCCGTGATAACTCATATACGCATACGCTCTAATAATCGAAATACACCATTGGTACATGTAATCTTTTTGGACGATCGCTGCCTGTGGGTGAATTCATGTGGATGAATCCGGATAATTTTAACCAGTGATCGTTATACTCTGATGACGATACATTCTCGAGGTGGATTAAGAGTATCCGGGAAAACTAAATGCGGATCATGATGATTATCCGTAAGCGTCTAAAAGGATTACTGTACACGATGGCATGTTGAATCCAGCGAGTAAGCTTTTACCAGAATGAGTACTCAGAAACTGGTGCCAGATTTGATGGATATTTATCGACACACCGCGCATTAGAAAAATCTGAAGTACTATGCCGACCTTCGGATGCGAGCGACTCTCGTTCATAGAGTACAACGTCCGTGGCTCGAAAACGTATATTGACTGTAACCCCACTAGACGAACTGAAGCCAAGTCAGATTTCGAAAACGATTTCTTCAAGTTAGTGAACAAACGCACAGTCAGAAAGTCTGTTGAAAACATACGAAAGCGTGTCAACGTCGATTTGGTGAATGATGTAACTCCTCTAGATAAATTAGCTTCCCCGCCGTGTTTCTTAAGCATGACAGTATTCGATGATAATCTGGATGCGATTCACAAAGTTACTGTTCACCGACACGGATAGTCTCTGCTACAAAGTTAAGACGGAATATGTGCACGCTGATATATGGATTCCGAGAATTCTTCGAAGAACACTGAGTATTATTGGAAATTAGGCATCATCTGTACCCATCGTTGATTTTGCCTGATTCCGTAGCAAAATGTACTCGGTAAAACTATCAGATGGTCGCATAAGAAAGGAATAAAAAATATCATAACAAAACAAATAACGAATGACGATTACTTTACAGTGCTCCAAGGTGGGTTCCAAAAAAACTCCACGATGAACACTATAAGACTGATGAATTACACGAAGATTACGTGTGCGCTCAACAAAATCGGGTTCAGTCGTTACGTGCTGGATGATGAAATCGCTATAATAGCGCATGGTCAGGTTGATGTCGGAGAAAAATTTACCGACGCTGATTTGTTAGCGGAGTTAGGATTGTACTAACGTGGATGATATCAAAATACCATTGGAGTTGGGAAAATAAACGTCCAACCGGTATTTAATTCGATCTGTCTAGCCTTGCAAATTTTGATGATTTTCCTGTCACGCTTACCGAGTATAAAACTCTCGATATTTGGTCGGGATATAATGCGCTATCACCGGAAGACATGACTTCCTGTAATCCGTCATTGTTATTAATATAACTTATGCAAAAAGTTTCCAATGACATTATACCCATATCAGTTGTCTATTTAGTAATCCATCGCGTTTTTATGTAACCTTAATATATAAGCAATCATCGTCCAGTGGATGTAAACGTATTGCTGGCAATCGTACAGTGCACACTCTATCACTTATACCGTCAACAATGAAGGGAAAACCTACTCTTGATATAGCCTGAATTATCACTGGGTGTTAAATTGACAAAGATGGAGTTCAAACCAACTCAGGATGGAGCCGGAATTATCATGAAGTGTAAAAATGACAACCAAAAACCGAGGATAGAAAAAACAACTTACACCGGAAGTTCCAAACTTTGGTGTAAACTGGACCTTTCCGTCCTCCGTTGTCATTTATACACTACATAATACTGCAAGTTGACACCTAAGGGTGAGTGGTCCATATTTCTGAAATTGAAATACTACAGAAAAAGTGGTTTAATTTCGAGGAATTTATCAATCAATCAAAATTGTTTTTATAAAAAAGATAAACACATCAGTATTAACGACTGAGACTGTACAGTCTATCATCGATGTTACAACATAGCATGGAATTAACAATGCAAAATATGATTTTCTAAATATATGGAATAATATAAACGCTGTTAATATTCAGGAACATGTAATATTTGTTTGCTTGGATTGACAAAATCAACATTATACATTTGACAATAGCAACATTATATATCATACT
Organism: Megalonaias nervosa; assembly: GCA_016617855.1. Taxonomy (NCBI): domain Eukaryota; kingdom Metazoa; phylum Mollusca; class Bivalvia; order Unionida; family Unionidae; genus Megalonaias; species Megalonaias nervosa. The sequence goes on from JAECUM010061279.1 coordinate 15,328, forward strand.
TTAGAAATGACATGGCTTTTAAAGTGCTGGTATAAAGCAGTTTGATACATAGTTTATTAACGGCCAATTAATCTCTACCTGTTTATATTCTTAATTTATGTGCAGTGGAGATTAATGTGCCAAATCACGTCTTATACCGTTATGTTTTATTTTCTTTTATTTCTTTTTTTTTAAAATGATAATTAAGATTGCTTCCAAATTCTAAAACATATTTTTTCCTTGTGATAGATGACTCCACAAACTGATCTCCCTGTGATCATTAATTACATTTCGTACTGAAGGACGATGATGCCATTGCAGATGGTAATGCCACCTTGAATATAATTGGATTGATGATCAGGAGGAGATCGCTGTGTGGGATCATATTAGTCTTTATATATACTACTCACATAAAGGACAGTTTAATGACTGCGTTAGGGTGTATTTACAGATATATCCCAATACTCTTTATTTCTATCCCAATGCTGTTTTACTCCTAGCTGTACAAGTACTCTCTCTCTATCTGTTTGTCTGCCTGTCTCTGTCTCGGTCCGTCTGTCTGTCGGTCTATCTTTATCCTTTGCCTTCACGTGTTTCCTGGGGAAAGCAGGTAGCTCCCATAACCTCAGCATAATATAGTCAATCGGAAAACGACAACCTCCCTGTACAAATGTAGTTTGCACTCCTCTTATTCATTTCCTCAAAAATCTTTGAATGATTCATACTGAATAACGGGTACTTTTAATTTATAGCAGACCGTACTTTAATCTGTGTCAGGGGACAGCAGGTGGCCGAGTGGTCTAAGGCGCTTGCCTTTTTTCTAAAGCATAGTGTATGCCATGTGTTGAACGACGGCGTTAAACACAACAAACCAAAATGGATCTGCAGCAAATGCAAATAAGGTAATTTTGATAAATTAAGACAATTAATGCATATAAGATAATGTGCAACAGACAGGTAAATAATTTATCAATTTTTATTTCTGTTGGTGCCAGCTATGTCATGGGAGGTGCTTAAGCCCTGGCTTTTAAAGTGTTAAATAAATCAAAATAATATATAGCTTAGAGTACAAGCATCCAAAACTAACATGGAACTTGTAGCAGAAAAATATTGGTAATCTATTAACACAAAACACTTCTGACAATGATAAAAAAATTACAAAAGTAGAACCAGGTTAAAGCGAACAACCTATTACATGCGTTGTAAAACAAAATTTTATAATGAAACCAGTTGACACAAATTATTGCATTAAGAATGCCCCATTGTGCCGATAAAAGGACATCGCGAATGCATTTTTGACACCACTGTAAAAATATAAAATAGCGGTAGCAATATATCAAGATAAATCACGGATAGATTTGTAATCCACAATTTACCCATGCTGAGTCGCTATAATCTATGTGTCATGACATTATCATATGTTTACCTCAAATACAGATACCGTTAAAGTTTAAAATGTTACGTCAAGACCAATGTGACGCTGGATTACAATTCCGTAATTGTGTGTGATTCTGGATTATAATCCCATTATATACGTGACGCGGAATCATTTTAATTTTCCCATCTTTATCTTGTTTTCTGCATGTTAATATATTCGAAATTACATTGCGTTTGAAAATAATTATTTTCACAACATATGCGGCACTATGGCCATATTTTAAATGAAACATTTTATCGTTCAAAACAATTTATTGCATGTATGAAGAGTGCTTATCAGATCTTTATTAGATTCAAG